>JAOXNZ010000177.1:7938890-7951506 GCA_028566095.1 Kryptolebias brasiliensis | reverse complement strand
TCTATGTAGGCGGACAGCTGATGGCGTGAAGACTACGTCATCCCCAGAGGGAAATTGGGTGCGATAGCAACAGCCAGGTACATAAAGAAAAAGCGTAAAATTAACACTGTGATAATAAAATACAAAAACAGAAGCAATAATGTAAGAATATATACTGTAAGTACAAGTAAAATAAGTGAAAACTAAGATCTTCTAGTAAGGACTTAATAATATTACTAATGTTAACTAATAAGTAGCTAATACTAACTCTGCTACCACTAACTAGAATTCAGGTAATATCACCAGACCCTACACAGCTACTGATACATCAAGTTTTAGCTCAATATTTGTAAAAATCATCTGAATTATATATTTTTTTGTGTGTGTTTTGTAAGTTGGCAGCCACCTTGAATTGGGTTGACTCCAAAAGATAATCATTTGTAGATGAGCATTGTTTCCTGAAAGTACCATTAGACAAAGTTGATTCCAAATAGTTAAAGGCAAATTTTAAACAAAGATCTTGCGCAGTGATGTAGGGCATCAATCTACATGTATTACCACACCAAATTTTAGGTCAGTATCTCTAAAATTAACAGAGTTATAGTCATGTTTTTTAAGGCTAGTTGGCGATAGTGGCCATCTTGAATCGAGTTAATGTCAAACGTTAATCAGTTTAAGATGTACATCCAATGATTACTTTCTGTACATTTCATTAAAATTCATCCAGTGGTTCATGAGATGTTTTGGTAACAGACAGACACGTGAACACATGAACAGACACAGGCAAAAACATTAGTGCCCGCTTTCACCTTTCAGCATGCGGTGATAATAATAATACCAATACAGAATATTAAAGCTTGAATAAAAACTGAAGCTAAACAAATGGTATAAGAAACGTGCAAATACCAGTACAGAACAAAACCCAGTCAGTTCCTCAGTCCTGGCTCTGACTCTGTGGGACTCATTGTTGATGATTACCAGCAGTTTTGCCACCATTCTGTCTCTGACCTACTTCAGGGTATAAGTTGTAAACAGCACCGCTTCATCCACCTGCGGGCTCATTTGCATGTTTGGACTTGTGCACAATGTTCTGAAATTGAAATTACAATCATTTTACTCATGCCTGGGTGATTCTATGATTTTCTTCCTCCACTACTTGATGTAGTTTTATTTAATATTATGTATGCAGGCTTTACAAAGCTTGTGTAAAATGAGATTTGTTGTTTTCTTTACGTCTTTTCTGTAGCCTCGTTTTTGTGACACTTTTTGCTCAGTGGCAAAAAATAAATAAATGTCTCGTAAACCAGTGATGTTCTCTTTGAATAAAAATGAAGCTTCTCCTTTGTGAGCGGCTTCATGTTCTGTCGAACGTTGAAAATAGAATCTGTCATTGTGCTTAAGTGTCCTTGAAATCATTCATCAGCAGTGAAATATGAACCCACACTCTGTTTTCATTCTAAATCACAAAACAAATGAAGCCTTATTTTATTATTGAGATCATCAATTTTGCCTTTTTCTAAACTGTTTCTTAATGTAAAGAGTGTATGAGGATACCATCGTTATTCCTGTTATTGCAGTCCATTCAGCATTAATTGAAATTTCCAGGTCTGGCAAACTAAAGGTCCCAGAGTGGGTCGATACTGTGAAGCTCGCCAGGCACAAGGAGTTGGCTCCCTGCGACGACAACTGGTTTTACACCAGAGCAGGTTGGTGACATTACTATTGTTTCCCATAATTCATCAATTCATCCACTCGCAGTTAAAATAGAAGCTAAAAAATACACGTTACAAAGCCCCTCTTTTATAGATAATGTTTTAATTTAATTTAATTCTAACTCTGTGTTGTTGGTCAGTTTCTCTGGGACTTTTGGATCTTATTCAGGAACATTTAGGATTTATAATCCTAAAATAGTTAGAATATCAAACAGGCCTGTTGGTTTTTCAAGAATTACACAACATGTGGAGTGAAAGCACGCAGGGCCTTGTGCTGATATCCACCAGGATTTATCAGCTAAGACAGAAAAAATGTCACACGTGCGATAAGCTGGAATGTCAGCGTTCGTACAGTATCTTTCAGGTAAATAAGTCGCAAGTATTTTACATAAATATTGCAACATACAGCGTAAAAGTATTTCCTACGTGGCACCAGCATCTACAGCCCGTCACCTTTACCTGCGAGGAGGTGTGGGCGTGGGCTCCATGATCAAGATCTACGGAGGGCGTCAGCGGAACGGCGTATGCCCCGCCCACTTCAGCGTGGGCTCCAGGAACGTGGCGCGGAAGGTCCTGCAAGCTCTCGAGGGCCTCAAGATGGTGGAGAAGGATCCAAATGGGTAAGAGAGGTGGATTCAGAGGAAAGTGTGTCCTGAGGTGTTGATTTTAATGATCTACTGAATATTTGTGATCACAGCGGCCGTCGGCTTACGGCTCAGGGCCAGAGAGACTTGGACAGGATTGCTGGTCAGGTGCGTATGGCTCTTAAAAATATATTACTGTTTAAATTGATTTATAATATAAATTGCTTTTCAACTATTAAACATGCCACCAAGTTACTACCAAATCCACAATATGCAGAACAGAAGCCAAAATTAGCAAAGCAGTAGCTAAAAATTTAAATTACCCAAAATGTTGCTAAAAGCTAAAGTTAACAAAACCGTAACTAAAAACTAAACTTAGTAAAACAGGTAAAAGCAAAAGGTAACAAACCCGTAGTTAAAAGCTAAATTTAACAAAACCGTAAGTAAAAACTAAAATGAGTTAAACTGCAGCTAAAATATAAAATTAGCAAAATTGTAGCTCTGAGCTAATATTAGCAAAGTTGTAGCTAAATGCTAAACTTAGTAAAATAATAGCTAATGCCTGATTATAATAAAGCCAAAGCTAAATTTTGCAAAACTGTGCCTAAAAGCTAAAAAGAGAATGAGACAAAAATAAAGCAAATAACCTGAAGTAAATTTCAGAAAATGTTAAATGAGGTCATCTCAATTCATTTCTATGGGAAACATTTTTATAAATAATGTTAAATAATTCTAAAAATATAAAAGTTACAAATGCTAAAAGTCAGCGTGCTGTTATAGACATAACCCAATGTTTTTATATAAATGGTTAAAATAGCACAAAGTTCAGAAAGAACTATAAACAGAAAAAGAATAGTGTGAATACTGAATCAATCAACAGTGAATTCACACAGTTACCTTTGGGAAATTTTGATATGTTGAGCCAGTTAAATAATCAGCACTGGAACCCTTAAAATACTTTATTTTGTCATTAAAACACTAACCACCTATTTCTTTTTGAGAAATAAAACAATCATAAAGAGCTGAAAGTCTCTACAGATGTGTACATTCAGCTCTTGTTTGCTGTATTACTTGTTTTCACAAAGCCTGTAAAGTATTGTGTAATACCTGTGATTTTGTGTATTTATTGCTTTCC
Source organism: Kryptolebias brasiliensis (assembly GCA_028566095.1). NCBI lineage: Eukaryota > Metazoa > Chordata > Actinopteri > Cyprinodontiformes > Rivulidae > Kryptolebias > Kryptolebias brasiliensis. The sequence continues at coordinate 7,948,096 of JAOXNZ010000177.1, read as the reverse complement.
TGTTATGTTATTAGTGTTTTTTCTTCTTTTTCTTTCATATGTTCAGGTTGCCTCAGCAAACAAGAAACAGCGAAGTCTACAAAGCGCCGTCTAAGGAAAGCATGAACACACAGACCAGTGAAATGCATTTGTCTTTTATGGCTTATTTACTCAAGTTTGCTTGCCGCCCACATCACTTCAGCTCCCACAGTAAACAGGGAAGCAAAGGCATTTGGTAGATATGCATGAGTCTATGGTACGGTGCAGTGCAAATGAAATGGATCGATTCCTTGGCACCAGTTTTTGCCTTAAAACTAAGATTACATAATGAGCAAAAATGAGCATGTTAAAGTGAAACTGTGACAAAAACAAAAACAAAACTGAAGCATCCAAGCAGGTGTTTTTATTCATTTCCATTGTTGTGTTTGCAGAGTATTTTATATTTTGTTAATTGAATGTGTAAGATGTAAGAATTAAACAGTAACACACCGCGTGTTCCAGCTAAACTTCGGGGTTATAATGCCAGTTTACATGTGGGTGGAGAAAGAACTGCAGGTGTTTAGTTGCTGGACATGATGGATCTGATCCAGCTGTTGTAGCGGCACACGCGGGCGTAGACGCTGGGGTGTCCCTGCATGGCGCAGTCATAACCCCAGGACACGACTCCCTGCAGCTGACCGCCGCACACCAGAGGACCACCGGAGTCGCCCTGCACACACACACAGAGGAGTGTAAAGGGATGCTTTCAGCTGATATACGCTCTGTCATCGCTGGTAATTGATTTCTGCAGAGGCGGAATGTGTGAACGCTGAGCGTCAGCCTTGTTCCATCCAAGCAAAAACCAAATTTGTAGGGACCTTTTAGTTAGCAGAAAATGCATCGATGAAAAGATACTCTACTAGTATTCTCTTTAACTAAAATACTATCGAATGCACTTGAACGGTATTTGCACACACTATACAGTCAGTTCAGATTAATTACTCTGACAGATAGGTGATTAGTTCCTACAAAACACAATCAGCCACAACATTATGACCACATGCCTGATGCTGAACGCCTGAGTGTTCAGGAGGACGGACCTTTGAGCCAATCTGTTTATTATCCATCCAATTTCTTTATCTCCAGCAGTCACTGTGCGAGAGGCGGGGGACACCCTGGACAGGTCGCAAGTCCATCACAAGGACACATGGAGACAAACAACCATTCACACTCTCACTCACACCTAGGGACAATTTTAAGAGTTACCAATGAACCTAACATGCATGTTTTTAGTCTGTGGGAGGAAACCGGAGTACCCGGAGTAAACCCACATGAGCACAGGGAGAACATGTAAACTCCACCCTGGAAGCGATCCTGCAACCTTCTTGCTGGGAGGCGACAGCTGTAACCACTGCACCACCCTGTCATCTTCTGTTTATTATGCTTGTGCCAAATAATACTTGCTTCTCACGGATCCTATTGATGGTTAGTCTTTAAAAAGTTTAATTTGATTGCAAATAAATGCAACAATGCGAGCTTTCCTAGCAAAACATCATTTTGCAACAGACTGAGCAATGTTACTACCTGTCAGTGGTCATTATGTTGTGGCTTATCTGTGTATGTATGTCAGACTATATTTTCAGTTAGGAATGCATTCATAATGAGTTAGAATGCCAGAATATAAATGAAACTGATTTAAAAACACACAAATACTTCACACGACGTGTTACAGTGAACTTCCAGCCTAATTATTCACCACTTGTGAGAATGTCGAAGCACTCGGCGTATTGCTGTGTTTGCTCACCTGGCAGCTGCTGGCGCCTCCTTGCATGAATCCGGAGCACACCATGTTGTCCGTGAAGAGCTGGGGGTAGGCGTTCCTGCAGATCCTGTCATCGATGATCGGCTGCCTCAGACACTGGAGCCTGTCGGGGTAGCTGCCTGTCGGGGGAGTGTATATCAGAACGCCAATAGGTGAATAATTGTCCAGTTTTTAACACAAACAAATTATCTAATATCGTATAAACACAATGTGTAAATAGTAGAAAGTGAAATGTGTAATTTAGAGATAAAGATTAAAACTGCACGTCTTAGCTTTCTATCACAAAACAGGAATAGATTTAGGTTTGGAAAGTGTTACAGAAATGAGTGACGGACCAATTTTTCCTTACTGTTTTTGTAATTTCTTACAAACTCAGGCTGAAAAAGAACTGACAGATCTTGTTTTGCTCTGACTGTGGAAAAGCTGCAACAATTTGGACAAACTATTTTTCTCAGTGGAGAGACCTGACTGAATCTTACTGGTTATAACCGAACCATCCTCTCTGGATCAGAAGGCCTATTTAAAGTTAAGATGACACATTTCTGTCCGTAGTGGGATCATTTCTGTTGCCTTCTAACTCTTCGTGACCCCAGACTCTTGACCTCTCCTCTCCGACTCCACTCACTTCCGCTGGCGGACGTGTTGCCCCACCCGGACACCAGGCAGTTCTCGTCGGCCACAGGGCAGCGGGAGGGCAGGGACACGGTCTGGACGTAGCTGTTGAGGGTGGCGGGGTGGCTCAGCTTGATCAGCATGATGTCGTTGTCCAGGTTGTAGCTGTTGTACTGAGGATGCCTGATCAGCTTGGCGGCGTTGATCCACTGCTCGGTGCCTTCGTTCACAGCGATGTTGTGCTCACCAAGACGCACCTGGAGGTAGCTGGGAAAGGAAAATAATGACAGCTTAAACACCAAACTTTCTTATTTCAGTACTCACCTCCTGACTTATCCCCATATGCATGTTCCTTTGTTGTGTTAGCAAAATATCTCATTGGGTGGATTTTAATGAAACTCAAAAAGTAATTATTTGATGTAGAACAACCTTATCAAACAAAAAAAATAACTACAACTCAGTCAATTTTACAGATATTGAGCTAAAATTCGGCGTGGTAGTAGCTGAGAGTAATCCTCAACAAATACTCTGAGCGCTAGATGTTGAAGAACATCTTTGCGGAAAACTTTGGCATTAACTGTTAGAATCAACACTGTCTTTAGCAACATATCTCAGGAACCACTAGACTGAATTTAGTAAAAACCCTCAGGAAGTAATCACTGGATGTACATCTACAACTGATTACCAGTTGGAGTTAACCCAGTTCAAGATGGCTGACACAGCTAATTGACCTTAGCCAACACAAAAATGGCTTTAACTCAGTCAAGTTTACAGCTCTTGGGCTATAATTTGGGGATTGCATGAGATCACATATAACATCATCAAGGTTCTGACGAAAGCGGCTATAACTCCATCACTCCATTTTCAGCACAAAATGAGCTTAGTTAACAACTCTGGCATGAAAGGTGGCGGGTGATATGCATTAGTTCAAGAAATTTCTTCTTTTTATTGTCCAGCCCTGGTGCTTAGCCTCGCTTTGCTCTTCAGTGATAATCGTCCAGTGCAGCTAACACATCGGTTAGTTGAAGTCTGTCTTCTTGCACTTACGAATTGTAGCAGTGAGCAGCAGAAATCACCCACAGGCTGGAGATGAGAGATCCACCACAGAAGTGGTATCCAGCGTTCAGAGACACCTGGTAGGGAACAGAGTTTCTGGGACACTCGTATCCTCCAACGACCTTCTCATCCTCAGCTGCAACAACTGCCAGAGCAAGTGGTTTAAAGTGTATAAGGATGGGGGAAAAAAGCCAAGAAAGAGCAGTCTCATTGGGAATAAGTACACTAATGTATGTCATAAAAAGTACAAATCAGTTTGTTTCTCACATGCTGCTCCAAGCAGAACCAGGAACACCAGGGCCTTCATGTTGACGTCTGTCTGAATGTGACTTCGGCTCAGACCGAAGCTCTTTTTAAAACTCCCGTCCTGCTGTTTACGGTTCAAAAAACTGATGGGAATGAGCCATATGGCTGAAGGCAACAGAAAGACCTTGACTGATGTTGAAAACGAGACAAGCTGCCACTTCGGGCGAAATGATGTTCCTGATTTGTTATGTAATCAGCAATTACACTGAAGTCGGTTTCAGCAAGAAGCAAATTAAAGATTTAAGATCAGAAAACATGACAGAGTTGGCGTTTCTGAATGCATTATGGTATAAATCAGAAGTTTTTGTGCTGTTTGAATATTTGTTTTATTTGTCGGACAGTTCAGAGCGCAGATGTTACTGGTCTCAACTCAGCAGCAGGAACATTTAACATGATTCCCAGGAAACCATCTAAAACCTGATAAGATAACTTCTGGCTCCAGACCCTTAAGGTGGCCAGAGTTAAGGTCGACTTTCTGTGAAAAGGTCATAAACAATTAATATCTTACCTGTTGTAGGTAGCTGTTTGAAGGACCTCGGTTTGAAGAAATAGAGTCCAGTTTGTATAAATGTTGCTGTATTTTCAGTCTTGCTGCTCCAGAACTAACTTTAACATGTTACCAGATCTTCTATTTAATTTACTTTTTCCCTAACTGGGGGGTGACGGGCGTGGAGGAGAGGCGGCGTCTTTTACAGCAGAGCTATGCTGTTCCAGAATGTGGTTTGGCATCGTTTTGCTGAAATAAACAAATTCTTCCCCCCCTAATAAGGGTGGGGAAAGCATTGGCCGTTTTAAAGTCTGAAGTAAGTTATGAATGCTACAACAGACTGTTCACTGACAGAAGAGTTTTCGGGTCGATGCAGGGAACCTTTAAACAAAACTATGTCTAATCTGATCAGCGCCGAAGATAAAGACGATTAAACCCCAGATTTTTGTCATTATTTCTTGTTTACTTTATATAACACACACTGTTGTGAGATAAATGGTGATTTTGTTTTTTTTTTTCAGGCGTTTTAATATTGAGCCAGAATCTCTCGTGTGATGAGACACGAGTCTGATAGAAGACGTCCAGATAAGTTCCAGCTTTATATGGTTCTAGATGTTTATCAGCAGTTTGCACACAACGTACCAGCCTTTATCAGAAGTTACAAAATCTGATTTTATATTGATTTGTTGCCATCTTAATTAGAAAAAAGTCTAACTGTGAATCACTGAGCTTCTTGAATGTTGACCTAATATAATGAAAATTAATATAGATGTTTTTTTAGCAGTTTTAAATCATTCTAATTCTTTGCAGTAGTTTTATGTTACATTTATTGAACATTTCTGCACATTAAGCAGTTTGTAAAAGCCACAATTTATTCATCATATTAAGGTTCATCTTATCAGTGGGTTTTTAACAAATTATATTTTTAGAAATGATTCTTTTATGAGCGAATTCTGGCAAGACTGGTTTGACCCGTTGTACCGAAACAAAAAAAGGATTACGTCTTTTACAAGCTGCTGAAATGAGCTAAAACAGAGGTAATACAAAAACCAGAACACTAGCCAAACGCTAACTAGAAGTAGCAAATAAACTGCTGAAAGCAAAAAGTTTCAAAATGCTGCTAAAAAATTAAGTAGCAAAAGGCGAACTAAAAGCTAATCATAGCAGAATAGTAGCTAAAAGCTAAAAATAGCAAACAAATAACAGCAGGCATGCTGAAGAGGATTTTTTTTAAAAAGTTAATGCATTTCTATGGGGAAAATATTTGTAAATAAAAAGTTAAATACATTAAAAAGTATAAAATTGACCATAACCAAAAGTCATAGCATTTGTCGCCTGAATTAGCTGAACGTTTTGTTATATGAATAGCTAAAACAGCACCAAGTATGCAAAAGTAAAGTGCAAAACAGTGTACTGAAAAATAAAAAAACAGAAATAACAACCTATCCTTTTTTTTTTTAAATCAGATCCCGACTGATAAAAACATGAGATGGCAAACTTCGAACAAGTTTTTATTGAACATAAATTAAAAAAAGAAGGTGAAGATAAAAAATATGTAACAGGTTTAGAAATTTTTATACAACTATTTACAGGCAAGAATAATCCATAGTGAGCTTTTAAGGCAACAAGACATCCCCCCTCCCTCATATACAAGCAGGAGCTTTATGTGGTTCCTAAATAAGAGTAAATGAGCAGAAAAAGCATGGTGGGCTCCTGTTCATAATAATATTCAATTACCATTAGGATCTATGTCATTTGTTTTTGTATTATCAAGGTATGATGATTAGGAAAGAAAAAAAACAACAAGAAAGTGGGTTTTCTTTTAATCTTGCTTCATAAACACCTCTGAGGTAGCACACCTGAGACGAACAGGAAGAGGATACAAAAACAACAACAAAAAAAAAAGGAATAGCTTTGTTTCTGTAAATTAACTTTCACTTAAAAGCTCAAACACATTTCTATCGGGTTGTGGAATAAACATTTATTGTTCAAATATACAAAAACCTATCAGGGACTGCAGCGCAAAATATCCAAAAATTCTCCCTCATGAGCCTTAAAATGCACAAAGGAACGACTAGAAAACAGAAAATAACAGCGGGATAAAAACATTCAGATCACAAATAAACGTAGGAAGTTTAGTTTGACTGGATCGGGAAAATGGGACTAATAAAAGTACGTTTTTTGGGGGGGATAAACATCACCAGCACCTAAAATATCAAAGTCCCTGCTCACCAGAGTGAAGTTAAAATGTAGCTGCTCTACAAGGTGCTTGGAGTGTAATGTGTTTACTTTGTGTGGAAATGAAAACGTGCCCTGCCTGCTGCGCCGGCGATGCTGCCAGAGGAGGTTGTGTCAAAGTAAGGTGCCGAATAAATTCTCCTCATCCTCCTCTTAGAGCTCGTATTTACAGAGACGCGCCGTCAGTGGTGCAGGACTGAATCTCTTTTTACAAAGTAATGACTGCAATCAGCTCCTGCTCACCATTTGGCGGTGTGGGTAATAATCAGTCCGGACCCGGAGGTCACTAAGAGCTGAAAGAGTGTGGCGGGAAGGGACAAAACAGTACACAGAACCTAAAGGAAACACTACAACTATCCAGCACTCTGAAATCATCGACTTCTTCACCAGATTTGATTTATGGCTCTTCTTCGACTCCGTGTTTCACTTCTGCTTATGGCTTCAGCGCCGCGGCCTCCTTCAGAAGAAGGATACTAATTGAGGTAGCGGCGGCACCGCCTCGCCCCACAGTTGCAGCGCAGCTTGTTTTTGTCGTCCTCAATCGGGAACTTGTAGTCGTAGGTGAGCTCTTCGCCCCGATAGATCTTCCTCAAGGCGAAGATGACAATGTGCTTGCGGCCGTCCACGTTGATGACGCGGGAGTAGCAGTTCGGCTCGCAGGAGTGGTTGATGAAACGGGCCGCGTTGCCCTGCATCGTCGCGTCCACCACGTCAAAGTCGTCGATGCGGAACATGTAGCAGCCGATGCCCTGGTGTGAAGCAACAAACCATAATTAAACAAAGCATTCATTCAGAAAGGTTAGGATCTTTCCCTGATTATTAAACTATAACTGATGACTCTTCCTGCAGTAAATACTAAGTTGTTTTCGCCTGAGATGGCTTAAACTGTGGACTAGGCATGAGCCGATTACCAGTTTTAAAGTATATCATGGTGTTAAAAAGTACAAACCACTACATTTTTATGTTGTAACAATCCTACAGTTTAAACATCTAAAAACAAGATTACAGAAACAGTGTTTTTGAGTTTCTCTGCCTGACCGGGGATCAAACCCTGACCTCCTCTCCCACATGGGAGGCGAACGTGCTAATCATTAGACACAGCTCACTAGAAACTATCTATTTAACTCTGTTTTTCCTTTTGAATATCACAGATCCAACTTTTATCCGGGCTTGGGATTGGCAAAAATTGACACAAAAGTGAAACTTGAAGTTATTTTAATGCGGGAGGACTGAGCTGCCTGTGAGCGTTTGGGACGGAGGAGGGTCCACTGCAGAACCTGCTGCTGGTTGGAAAGAACCTCACCTGCTTTCACGTCAGTCGCCACAAACACCAGAAAAAGCCGGTGGACGCTTTTTTGAAAAATAGTCACTTGAGGGGTCTGAAAACTCGCTAAATATAGCGACAAAGTCTCCAAGTAAGCAACACTGCCTGCACCCAGGAAAGCAGGACCCGCCCTACTCTGCTCTGATTGGTTAAATCTTTGGCTCTGGTTCTTCTGGTCAGTTTAATCCCTGCAACATAATTAGATCAGATGGCCGTCTCACTTTTACAAATGACAGAAATCCGTCGTGGTGACAGAACTTTAATCCCTGCGTTGTCCGATGTGACTGGAAAGAATCTCACTCCTAATGCTTTAACCACCTCGTTCAGGGTGTGGCTGACTAGACTTACTCTCACCTGCTAAAAAGGACTGAATAGCATTCACAGCTTTGTTGGTCACGAGGCAAAACTGCTGAGTCAAAAATCTGTAGCTCCACCTACTTATACAAGCAGGATTTAAGAGGTCCTTAGTTTCTTAAATTGTGAAAAATCTGTCTGGCTTAAATAACCTGGAACCCCTTTCAGTCCTGCAGTAACAATAACAGGTTATCATACAGTCAAAAAGCTATTATCGACCAATGCCGCCTGTGGACTTTCAGTTTTTCTTTTTTTAAACAATGTAACTCTGATCTGTGCGCTTCATGACATTTCTTGATTCAAAGTTAATTTGATCTTTCCTCCTCTACTTCAACATCTACTGTGGAGCCGGTTCAGCTCATCTGCAGAGAAGCGCAGCGTTAGGAGTCTTGTTTCTGTCCGTCTTCTCGAGCTGCTGATGGAGCTGTCACTCAATCCAGAGAGCATGACAGGACGTTGTACCAGCAGCTGCTGCAGGAGTAGATCAGCTGCCTTCACTTTGTAGAATATCCTCTGAGGACGTTTCTCTGTTTGTATCACAGCATGTGGGGAGATAATTCTGACATGCAGCTCCGTTTGGACAGTTTACATGCTGTTAATCCTGCATGGCTCTGTGCACGCAGACAATAGTGCAGTAATGCCACTTTTCTTTACTGGAGTCACAAACTCACAAAGAACAAACAGATAAGATTGTACTCACTTTGTTGTATAGTTATTTATGTTTTACTACTTCTGTTTTGGATAAACATCATAAGCTTATCAGCTGCCTTCTGGTGTTTATTCACAAACCTGATAATTGAGATGCATCAATAATCACTTCATAATCACACTGCAGCTCTCTGAAACAATCAAATTGTGAGGTGCCTTCCCACCCCTATCTGACTGTTAATTATATTTATTAGTTTGCTTGTTTTTTGTTGTTTTTCCCCCGTAAGAAAAGCAAATCTAAAAGGATTTTTTGAAAAGCAGCTAAAGGAGACATTAGAATCAGACCCTTTTAATTCACTGATGTGAAACAGTTCTTATTTGTATTTGTGCTATAAATTTAC
>JAOXNZ010000177.1:7883371-7896375 GCA_028566095.1 Kryptolebias brasiliensis | reverse complement strand
TTGGTGGTGAAGTTACCTGAAGTCACTGTAGGGGTGGATGATCCACACTCCAAAGCTCTTGACCCTTTCCTGTTCTGCAGCGACCCCCTTGTGGCTGCCAAACATGCGCAGGGAGAACTTGTTGACCCCTGGCTGCAGCATGGAGCCAAACTGCTTCTGGAAGTAGGTGGACTGGTCCTGGAGGAGGTCATCATAGCCCCCCTCGCCCACACCGGTGGTGTCCAGGGTCCCATCGGGGTCAGCGATGTAGTCATCGTTGTGTGTCTTGACCAGGGAGAACAGGGTCCTGGTCACTTCGGTCCTCTTCTCTGTTTTGGGGGGAGGGGTACCTGGAGGTGTGGTCCTCTGGGAGCTGCTTCTCCATCTGGAGAAGCGGAGGCTGCTCCAGCTGCGGTACCTGGGGGTCTCCGGCTTGTGAGCTGGGCTTTCACCAATGACTTTCTGGTCATCTGTACTCCTGGAAGGGCTGGTCATTTTAAAACACTCAAAACTGAGCAAAGTTAAGTGGATTTACCTGCGTTGATGCCTCTGGGTAACATTTAATTTTCAATAAAGTTTGTTAAAAGTCTTATTTTCTATTTGATATCTAACTTTCACTTAATAAAAAAAAAATCTTAGACTGCCAGATAAAACTGTTTAAAAGAGCAGCAAGTACAATATTCTCCTAAATAATGACTCTTAGTTCTTCACAAAGTGTCACAAAAGCTATCCAGTTCTCAAAAAAATCTAGATAAAATGTCTTTTTTGAAAATATATATCCACATAAGAGTTCTTACAATCCAGAAGGAGTCCTATCCAGAATTTCAGGTGCTGGAAAAAAACCCAAAACCCAGCAGGAGCAGAAACTTCAGGCGCAGATGTGTCCTCCTCCCGTCTGACCAGGAGAGGACGGATGCAAATTGACACAGAGGACTCAGTAGCCTTTAATAATCGGCTTTTTTGTCATAGCTGCGTCCACTCAACACTCCCCCCACCCCGTCCCTCCTCCTCCTCCCTCCTGTGATGGCGACGCCCCCTCCCCCTCCTGAGGCGAGTTGCAGGCTGCAGGTCATGTTGCTGCCAAAACTGGTACAAAATTGGTGTTAAAGCTCTAAGTTGTGCTATTCGATACGAAAATGGCTGATTAGTCTGATTGTGTTTACAAATTCCTCCATTAGAGGTTTACACTCCTTTTACAATAACTGCATTTAAAAAAACAATTTAGGTTTGTTCCTAAAACTTAGTATTTGATTGACATTTTCTAAAGTCATACATTAATTTATGGATAATTTACAGAGACTATAATTATTTAAAATTATAAATAAGGTAATTAAGGAAGTATTTGGGATATAACCTTCACCATCTCATGTTGTCAACAATCAGATGAGTATAGAGTCATAATAAACTTGGCGCAAAAAGTAAAGAAGTTTGTGTTTGGTTGACTATTTCTTTCTTTAACATTGTTTCTTGGCAATAAATCTAAGACTGTTCAAAAGCCTGTTTATTTCCCTTTAAATGGTGGCACATTTGAACAGCAGAGATAAGTTTGTGGGTTGCGCCCATGAAAAATTTGCCAAATCTTCACCACGAAACAGCTTATTCTGCTTTCGACTCTTGTTTGGTGTTTTTTTTAATTGGTTTGATTGAAGTGCGAAGAAACAAGACATATTGGCAATTTAACAATTTCTTCATTTAACAACCAGGGGCCTCAGTAGCATGTGGAGGAACCATACACAGCCACAACAGCCTGACACCTCCTCCTCATAATGCTCACCAGCTTGGTTGCCCACTGCTGTGGGATGCCATCCCATGCTTCAACCAGCATTTGTTGCAAGTCAACCGATGTGGTTGTGTCACTCTGGAACAAACAGCACGCCCAAGCCGACCCCACAGGTGTTCAGTGGGTTTGAGGTCAGGACTGCAGGCAGGACAGTCAGTCCTCTCCACTCCCAAATTCTAGAGGTAGTTTCTCATAAACCCCACTTTGTGGGGGCGAGCGTTGTCATCTTGTCAGGACAGAGTTTGGTCCCAGACTGTGGAGATAAGGGACTGCTGCTGGTTGCAAACAGGGGCTGACAGTCAGGGGAAATAAGCAGGTTTGCATTGATACAACAAAGATATAATCAACCAAACACAAATTTCCTCACTTTTTGTACCATGTTGAAATTAAAAATATTAAAATGAGTTATTAATTTTCTGCCTATTCACAATATTTAAAACGTACTCTAACTGATCAACCTGAAGCTTTTAACAGCGATATGAATGGTTAAAATAGCACCAAGTACATTTGAAGTAGTTTGATTGCAAAAAATGTGTGGAAGAAACTATAAACAAAAACATAATTAGAATGTTTTATTCTGTTTCCTTTAATGTCTTGTAAAGCTGACAAGCGGGAGCTGGCTCCAAAAAGAGCAAAAAATAAGCAGATAATCTTGGTAATCGTCATTTCCACACTTCAGGCTCGACCCAACAAACAAAAACAACAAATTTTGTTATTTTTTGCCAGTCTTCAAATTTCTAATTTTGGCATCACGTTAGGTAGATAATATATTTGTTTAAATCTAAAAAAAAGGGGCAAACATGGATATTTAATGAAATATAAGGCACAAGATGTACAAAATGTTTTACATGAGATTAGGCTCTAATGTCCCATCGTGCTCTAAATCCTGTAAAGGTTCAGTTTTAATGCACACATCTACTCAAGCACCACAGATGTTCCTCATGTTGTCAGTGAGACTTCAAACATTTATGTTTTTTATTTCTCTTTTAAGTGCTTTATAAAGTAAAGCTGTCATGTTTCTGCAGAAAACAGCAACTTCATACATGTTCTCTGATGGTTTACAAAACTATTTATGGTGGAACCTTCACTTCAGCGATCAGTAAACTAAAACTGGAACATATTGTGAATTTATATTAAAGAGATAGTTTGTGTGTTTATGGACAATTAGTATCCGACCTGTTGCAGATAGCGCTTGGAACGAGCTCAGCTTGGAGAGATCGATTAGCTAACTCATCAGTCTGAACAATCAAAGAAATGCAATCTGAATCATATAGCCTTTCCACAGAAACCTACTTCAAAAAAATATAAACTAGCCCTTTAAAAATAACTCAATTCAATCTCTGATACCAGCAAAACTCAAAACTTTGCAAGCTGTCACTCCCTCTGAGTACAGACATGCAAAAGTCCTCTCCGTTTGTCTTTCTGAAGATGAAAATAAAGGAAACAGTCAGCCCCAAAACTGTTCTCTGGGAGTGTTTTATTACAAAAAAGAGATACAACTTGTAATATTTAAAGCAAAATTGAACTAATCTGACAGATAAAAAAATAGTATCCCTGAGCAACACTTTTCTTTGGCAAGAATTACCTAAAATTCTAGTGAAATACAGAAACATTTCATACATCAATGACTGTAACAATGCTGCAAAACAGGGAAAAAAAGGAGTTTAGAAAATGTTAACTGTTGTCTTTCCGGAGTTGCAGCTTCATCCTCCGGATGTCTCTTCATGTTGAATGGTTTTCTTTCCCACATAACTCTCTGAAAGACATAAATTAATAGCTTTTATTCCATCCTGTATGCACAGTCTTCTGGAAAACTCTTTCTTGTGACTCACAAAGTTTTGTTGTTCTCCTTCACATAATCACATATCAGCCTGTACTCCACCAGCTGTGCTTTCAAAGGTTCAATCTCCTTTTTCCAGGCTTCAGACTCTGCTTTTAGCCTGTCTTAGTGATCAGTGAAGAAGTAGATTTTAGATTTAAACTGTCATTCTTGTACTTCAGCACACGGTGGCAGCAGAGCAGAAACTATTAAGTGTTTGCTGTACCTGTTGACTTCTTTTGCGCCTCCTCTATGGACACCACCTCCTCGTTTTTGGTTTTCTACACAATATAGAAAATGGGATAGATGTTAGTCACAGCTTTAGGTTAACTTGCAAACTTTGCTGAATGCATGCACAACACTGGACTTGCACAAAACAGATTTAAGAGTTTAAATTAATGGATTGTTAACACTGATTAATGATGCTTGTAAGACAGGCAAAAGAACAACAAGTAGATTCAATAAAAACAGCTTTTATGTCAAGTTTCAAGTAGCAAACTTGTGATAATCTTTGAAAAATGTCCTTGACACATGACACATTCTGCAGCTGCTTATTTTTATTTACATTTGTCAGAAACTAAATCTGTCATATGGATGCATCACACTGAAAACATTAGATTACATGACAATAATTAAAGGCTTTTTACTTGTCAAATGTTTAAATCACTGATAATTTATGCATGTGTCAAGGTTTTAGAGCCTTTTCAAAACAAAAAAATGTAAAAAAGTTTTATATTCTTTGACATAAACCAAGGAAATTATCTGAAATGGCTTTGAATTTACCCTGAATTGGCCCATAAATGTCTGCAGTCAAAAAGCAGAACATTTTAAGTTATGAGGAACAATAAAATTGTATTACAAGAACTATTTGCAAGTCTTATATTATTTGGTGTCAAAGTATGCACATCTACAAACTGAAAGAGCGCAACGTTTCAGTAACATCTGAGGAAAAATAAGCAAGGATAAGCATAAACAATAATAAAATTAAACAGTTCGCTCAGATCTTAGCTTGGTTGAAGCTGGTTGAGGGCCTTTAATTTCACAGGAAATAATCTTGAAGCACAACTTTACTTGAGGTGTAAAGGGGATTAATTTCCAGTTTTACACAAAAACAAATCACCAAAGGAGTTCTGGATGAATAACTGTAGTTATTTTATGGCAAAAGGGTGATTGATTGATTGATTAGATACCAAAAATGTGAACTAATTACTTTGTTTAAACATTAAAAATGGGATAAGAGACAATGGGAGCTAACTTTTAGTTTAAGAAAACCAAAATAAAGTAGTATTGGCATACTTATCAGCACCAAAATAGTCAAGGAAATACGTTATTAAAGACACAAACTCGTCCACAGAGCAAATAAATAGAGCGATCTGACCATTTAAAGGAAACTTTTTATTGTCTAATGCAGGTTGTTAGTGAGCGTTGAAAGTTGGTGGAACTCCTGGGGATGGATGAGGAACCTGGACAGTCCACCTCTGGTCTCATGTCCTTGACAGTAGCTTTGGCTAGAGCGTCCAAAAAGTCCCTAAGACCAGATAAATGGTCGTAGCTGGCTCAGATCCTTGGATGGGAGTAAATGCTCTTGTGTCTCAACGTTCAAAGTTCAGTTCAACAAACGTGACGTGACTGTTGGATCACTGTAACTCAGACTTGGGTGATACTGTTTTTGTTATTGTGCTTGTAGGAGATAAGAAGTGAAGTCAGTCAGTTGTGTTGCAGCGAGCCTCCGCTGACTTTTAGCCTGACTTTTAGCCCGTCCGTCTCTTTTGGTAAAGTCCAAGACAGAGCTCTGAGCGTGATTCTCTTCATGAAGAAAGACAGATACCTGATGCTTCTTCACCAGCATCTCCCAGGAAGAGAGTGTGATGATGTATACCACTGGCTTGATGAAAACTAAAGCTTAAAAGCTAATCAAACGCTTTCTTTCATCCACTGTTATCAGGGAACTTACAAACAAAACATTCACAAGTGGTGGTCACTTCTGGTAAATACATAGTGCTATTGTCATGAAAAGGTTCACATGAAAGCCTTTATCTAAACATAAGGGAAATGAAAATGTTCACATTTCTTTCAGCACTTCAAAAAACAGAAGTCTTTATTGTTTAAAATGTCTTGGTGGTTTGAAACAGCTTAGTGAGGCCTTTAAAGGTTTCTACTTTCCAGCCTCCTTCTGTTTCATGAGAGAAACTGAGCGCTCCAAAACAAGTTAAAGTGAGAGAAATGGGTTTTTTTATGTCCAGGTGAACCTTTAGGTAGATTACTCTTGTAAATTAGGCGTGTTGGAGCTGGGCCACACCTAAAATGTGTGTGTGTGTGTGTGTGTGTGTGTGTGTCTGTTACCAAAATATTTCAAGAACCACTGGATGGATTTTAATGAAACTTCCAGGAAGTAATCATTGGATGTACATCTACAACTGATTAACATTTGGAGCCAACCCCATTCAAGATGGACACCACAACTAACTGACCTTAAAAAACACAATAATAATAATAATTCAGTCCACTTTACAGATGTTGCGCTAGAATTTGGTGTAGAAGTAGCTGAGAGTCATTCAGAACAAATACTACAAGTGCTACTCTTTGTGCAAGATCTTTGCTTAAAACTTTAGCGTTAACTGTTGGCGTTAACTTTGTTGGTTTGTTAGCAGAATATCTTTTGAACCATCGAACGGATATTAATGAAACAAGATTTTATATTTCTATATGTAATGTTGCCACTGCAACAGCTCCATTACTGCGCTTTTGTCCTATCTATTTCCATCTCTTACTTTTATATAAAGCAAAAAGGTGCAAACTTTTTTACCACTTCTCCTTGACAGGTGTCACTCTCCTTTTTCTTGCTCTCCAGCTGTGGGGTGAGGTCGACCAGTGCAGTCTCCAAATCCTTTACCTCTTTTTTGCCCCTAGCCAGCAGATCCTCCAGTGACTTAATAAAATTGGCTTCGTACTGCATTTTGTTATAAGTCGTCTGTGAGGAAGTTTGCAGTTCTTCGTTCTTCTTCTTTATCATCTCCATCTCTTGAAACTGGCCAAGAATAACAATAACCAGTCCCACAGAGAATATGATGGGAAAAATGGACAGGATCCAGAAAGTCTTCATAATGCTGTGAGACAATAAAACAGACGGACGTAAACTCAGCGGCAGGGACACGGATGTCAGGTTTTTAGTCAGCAACATTCTTGTCACTTGCTGTAAAAAGAAACCCCAATCTTTTTTATTTTTTACCTTTTTTGTTCCGTATTCCACTTTAGTTCAAGCTCCCTTCTCAGTGAATCTCTGCTCCAACTGTGACCTTTTTGACAGCACAAAACACCTCATCTCCTGTTTTCCTCCGCCTTTAACATGAACCTGGTTCTTTGCATAGGTTTCACTAACTGTTAGAACAAGTTGAGCCATTCCATAAACCTGCTTTGCAGCTTCTGAGCAGGATTGAAAAAGGAGGCAGAATGCAGAAGCGTACTTTGCTCAGTAGATAATTTATATTTTAGTTTTTCTGTGGCAGGAGAGGGTGGTGTAGTTAATAAAATCACTAGTGTTGCACGCAGTGTCAACAAAATTGCATTTTACATTTATGCATCAGTCATTTGCATCTCCTGCTAATGTCAGTCTTACAGTTAAATTATAATTTTGGAGATTTTTTTTTAATCCTTGGGGGTTTTGCACAAGTTCATGTGAGTTAACAGCAGAATATTTGGTATTGTCTTGAAAATAATACATTATAGAGTACATTTGGGAAATGATAAACAGCTTTTTTGTTTCTGTAATTTATCTTTGTGTGCAAAACGAGCATAACATTTCTGTTTTACTGTAAGCAGCTTTTGTTTGTAGTCTCAGCACCGACCCGCAGGCAGACACAGCTCTGACAGACAGATATACGGAGACAAAATGTTGGGGCCTGGAGCAAGAAAATTTGAATCAGATTTAAATTAATTTAAATGTTGGTCATTGTGCTCTAAACTTCCCTTAGTTTATTTGATGAATCTTTAAAGTTTTTGTTTTTTTTCTGTACGTCTCAAGTGTCCAAAATTTAAAAGCTGCTCCAGTTTCTTTTTCTAAGCTTGTGAAAAGCAGATACCTGGATGAGTGTGACTGGAGGCTGTGTAGCTTGTCATGTTTGAATGGGGTTATGTAGCTCAAGAAAAAAAAAAAAAAAAGAATTCAGTAAAAATGTAATGAGCAGACTTACCTAAAAGTTTCCAATGATGTTGTTTCTTCCCTTAGGGGATCCTGCCCTCTGATTTTTAGTCACACTTCTCTTTCCTGCTCAGGAAGTTTTCTCCATCTGATAAGGCTGAATTGCCTGTTTACATGTGTGTCTTTGTGTAACTCTGGTCTGACTGGTGATTCTGGTTGTATAAGGATGGGATGATGAACCATGACTATTTGCTCTATTCATTTGGAAAAGGAAACCAGCCAGTAGGGAGCACAAGCCGGTGTATCTCTTGTGCCGGTCCCAAGCCCGGGTAAATGGTGAGGGTTGTGTCAGGAAGGAAAACACTTTTGCCAAAACAAACATGCGAGTCCATCCAAGCGACACCATACCGGATCGGTCGAGGCCCGGGTTAACAATGACGGCCGGTGCTGTTGACAAACAGGGGGCTACAGAATTTTAAAAAGTTTCAAAAACCAGAAGTCATAGCACTCTATTCCCGACTGAGTTGAATGTTTTGGTATATGAATAGTGTGCAGAAGTAGGTAAATTACAAAAAACATACGAGGAAAAGAACAACAATGAAAACAACAGTTGCTGAATCAGTTTTCACACAATAAGTTAGGAAAGTCAAATGCCCCGGTGTGTCTGTCAGATGTGACAGAATTATGTAAAACACTCCTTTGACATTTTGTTGTGCTCAGATAAAGGTGAACCTTTATTGTGTTATAAACAAAGCAGGGACGCTCCTTTCCTTTGGGTGGCAGCCAAACCATAAAACTGACACCAGCTGATGACTAGTTTGTTTTTAAACTGTGAAAATGTAAAACTAAATCAGTGGCCAAAACCATCAGCTGTTTCCACCTGATCAGGAAACTCAAACAAATGAACAGAGCTCTCATTGCTTTGAGGAATGCCTACCGCCTCAACTGCTAACTTTAGAGATTTGACCGGTTTGACTTTAAAATAACAATATGCAAGATTTCATGTGAAATTGTGCGATCTTGATCTATTAGTCGGCTCTCAGAGTATGTGTCGGGGGATGACTCTTAGTTACTACCACTCCAAACTTTCTTTAACCCTCCTGAAGCCCTCAAAAGAGAGAGAGATAGAGAGCGGTAGCGAAGCCCTTGTAACTTGACCCGAAGGCCACAGGAAGGTTTAAAAAATGAAAGATTAAAGCTTTAGGCAAGATATATAATTCTTCTTTTGCTGTTAAGTTTTACATATCCCTTTGTGAGTTGGAGGATTTTTTGTTTTCTTGTCAGGCTTTTAGCAAATTGTAGGAAATTACCTTTTAAATGACCTTTAATCTGATAATAAGGGGATTCACTACCGAACTCATCATATAACAAAGGTTTGTTGTGTCTACATGTTTAATTAACACCCATTAGGAGTGTGTGTATATGAACCTGCTGATTTGCTGGAGTTTTCTGTGTGGACTCACATGTTCTCAGTTTGACTGCTTCTCAAAACACAACATTTTAATGCTACAACTGGTAACTGAGGACATCTAGAGACTCATAAAACATTTACAAGGAACAGCAGAGAAATGAGGAAATCCAAGAGGAGACTCAAGCTCTAGATTTTAGAAACAAAAGCTAGAAAAACAGACAACAAACAAACCAAAGAAAACCCAAAACCTAATTCAATCTTCCATAAACCTTTTGCAAATTTCAATCTTCAATGTTTGTTTTTCCACCAGTCAGAAAAACTGTTTACTGTTTTGGTTTTAGCACAAACTAACACTGCGTTTACAAGTATTGTAGAAATCTTAAATAATGCGTCAAACAGACCTTTTTCCTTTCAGATAGTAACAGATGAAGGTAAATGTGACGCTTTAGTAAAGCTAACAACATTAATAGAAACTATTCAGGAAAAAAGGGGCTCTTTTATGACATATTTATTAAATAAATCTGTTAGTCATGAGTTTGTAAACACTTTATAAAGCCTTAATAAGCATTTATAAACACTGTTCATACACTGCAGCAGGCTCATTATTAGGGAAGAATCCAGTGCTGTACTTTTATTCATCCAGGTAAATTTACTTTTTTTGCTAGTTTCATTTTGTTTGTTTGTTTGTTTGTTTGTTTTTAAACAAAATAACTACTAGCCAAAACAAACTACAAATGTGCGGAGCGGGTACAAATTTAAACTTAAATTACAAAAACTTACGAGTCAAGTCGAGTCTAGTTTATTTGTATAGCACATTTCAGCAACAAGGCAGTTCAAAGTGCTTTACATCATGAAAACTCAACATTAAAAAGTCATAAAAACGACGTACAGTCACCAAATGAGATACCAGCACAAATCCAATTATTATGATTCAAAAGCAACTCTAAACAGGTGGGGTTTTTAGCCTCGATTTAAAGGAACTTAGTGTTTCAGCTGCTTTGCAGTTTTCTGGAAGTTTGTTCCAGATTTGTGGTGCGTAGAAGCTGAATGTTGCTTCTCCATGTTTGGTTCTGGTTCTGGGGCTGCAGACTTTACAGGTAAACAGTGAGACAGAGTCCAGACAAATGTTGGCCCATTATTGGGCAAAGACAGGGGTCAGTGTTGTTCTTCTTTAATCTAATGTAATTGTAACTGCTTATTCAAGGTTTATTAAGTGTTTACAGCATAATTAATTAAAAGCTGCATTACTAACTTCTCATAATGGTGCGTTTGTTGTGAAGTGGTGCTGAAAAGGTCTGGATCTTTTCTGAAACTGTTTCACTGTTTTAGTTGCGAACCGGTGAACCCCTGATCGTCTTTACGTCTGAGGGATTCTGTCTCAAACGCTCAGTTTTCTTTCTGACTTGTTCCCAATTAATCTAATTTGTTGCGAAATGCTGTTAAAGCTGTTTTCTTTTTTTTATACCACATAATTTTTACAACCTTTTGTCCTCTGTCCCAACGTTTTTGAGAAATGACCTTATTTTTTTAAAAAAGTTGTGAATAAAATATGGGTTTATAAGATTTGTATTTCATTGCGTTCTGTTTTTATTACATTTTACACAACATCCTGGTGTTTTCAGAACTGGGGTTGTACAAAATCAATGGTTTTGAAAGAAAATGCCTAATATTAATTGAAAACAAAAATTCATAGCGCAGTGCGGACACTTGCTTCATGACTGAATTTCAGGGAGTGTAAAAACTGATTTGCAGTCTTATTTCCACCCCTCGCTGTCTGCAGATAACAAGTTAAAACAACATTTTTATAATTTTTTTGGTGAGTAAACCGTCCTCAGATAACAGAAAACACAGTTTCTGCAGACACGATGAAGGAGTTTGCTGCAAGTTCTTTGTTGTTTTGGGAAAGAAATGAGAGGAGCTTCAATAAACACATCAATCTGAGTCACATTCTCTTCATCTCTTTGCCGACTCAGTGAAGATAACACGAGGGAAGGACTTGTTTTTTTCCCCCACAGTTAATGAAAAAGTGCCATGAGAGTATAGTCAAGTTTATTACATTCGATGGGGTAAAAGGTCAGGTAGATTTTTTTAAACTTTTCATTTATCAGATGTCCTAAAAAGTCACAATAGATTCACGGTGAAAATGCTTGAGAAGAATGTGGCGTGCAGTCCAACAACAGCACCTTCACCATCTGTTTTTAAATGTTTAGAGAAGTAAAACTGAAGTTGTATTTTTAGCTCCTCTAAAGCATTCCTCAGACTTGCTGATGTCTATAAAAGTTTAAATGAATTTTTTGTCACTCTTTGCTTTGGGAAACTTTCTGCATAACTGAATACTGCGTACTTTGTGCGTTTTCAGGCATTCATCAATCAAAACGTTTTGCTACCTTTGGCTTTTATTCTAAATAGCGTTCTGCTTTTTTTTAGCTTTAACAACTCAGTTTCAGCTGCTGCAGCAAATTGCAGCAAAGTCACTCAGCGTTCACTCTGCCTTTTTGTAGAAAATGTAGTTTTTCCAGTAAATTGTGTTTTGGGGGGTGTTTCAAATATTCCTGTAAAAGTTTAACAAATGAAAAATATGCAAAAGATGTGTCTTAGTTCCTCAGATAAGTCCTGGGGTTCAAATTTCTGCTCGTTGATGGTAAAGAGTTGAACATGTGTAAAAAAAAAACAATGATATTTTGTCTTTGTTTTGTTCCCTTGCTTTTACTCTGAACAAGCGTGATTTAGTGCATTTTATAAACATTTGACAAAGGACTTTTCAGTATTTATTTTCTCACTAAAAAAGCAGCAATTTTTGTGTAGCTCTATTATTTCTATTTCCTCCCAACAAGCTTAGCCTTCATGTCTCTTTTACTGGAAATCTAAGCAAGTGTCGTGATTAATTTCAAGAGGTTTGATGCATTTAAGATGATCAGCTGTTGTGTGTTTATTAAGCTCAAACGTGACATCACTTCTGCAGTAGAGGTTGTGTTGCTTGTTTTGACTGATTGTGCAGCTCAAAACATTCCTGCACCTTCGGACAAGCCGAGGCATGTGAGCTGCTATTGCTTTTGGATTTTTCAGGTATTTGTACTTTTATCTGCACAACCGGTCAGTGTGGAATCCATCTCACAAAGGAAGATTTGGCCAACAGCTGATAAAACAAGCTCTGCTGTGTACTTTACAGAGTACTTCCAGTTTCTTGTTTCTTGTTTTGCAGTAAAGCCAGCGCCAAAGTTTCACAGTGTCGAGTTACAAGTGAACAATACAGTTCACATGTTTATTTAAATCACTTTCACTTTACTGTAATTATGTGTTCTGTATTTCATTTCAGTGAGTCTTCACATTAGGTCTACCCTTATAACAGTTCAGCTGTTAATCTTTAATCCAGCTGTAAACATGTTATAAATCATTAAAAGGCAGTAGTTTTAATCTACCTTTATCTGTACTCTTCAGTCTCACTCTACATTACTCTGCCTTCTTCACTGGGTAAATATTCAACAGCAGACATTTGTCAGAAAGCCTCTTATTAAAGCAACGAATCCTGTTCTGTAGAGAGGTTATGGACAATTAATATCTCACCTCTTGTAGATAGCTCTTTGAATCAACTCAGTTAGGTGAAAAAGAGTTTAATTCTGACTGTATTAACGA
Source organism: Kryptolebias brasiliensis (assembly GCA_028566095.1). Classification (NCBI taxonomy): domain Eukaryota; kingdom Metazoa; phylum Chordata; class Actinopteri; order Cyprinodontiformes; family Rivulidae; genus Kryptolebias; species Kryptolebias brasiliensis. The sequence goes on along the minus strand of JAOXNZ010000177.1, from coordinate 7,883,615 downwards.
GCTAACAGCTAGTCTGAGCGGGAACATGACCTAAAAACAGCTTCAAACTCAAAACCTTTAAGGTGTTGACTCTTGTTGATTCACATAGTACCTACCTCACTGCTGTATGTTCATATATTCATTTTTCCAACTTGTTGAGCTGTAATTAGTTATTCTAGGCTTAAAGGAAAGCTCTTGTAACTCCATGACTGTGTGCAGGGAGTAGGTAAAGCCCCACATCTCCAGTGCTCAGACAACATGGCAG
>JAOXNZ010000177.1:7770956-7780956 GCA_028566095.1 Kryptolebias brasiliensis | reverse complement strand
GCTCAGGATGGAGGCGATGTTGCTTCATCCTCGTCATCAGAGCTCAAAGTGGAGGAGCCCAGAGCGGCGCGATGAGTCTGCTGAGCCTTCCGCCTGACAGGACGCAAGAAAACAGAAAAAACAAAAAACTCTTTGGTCACTCATGCTTTTCTCTCAGCTTGTCAAAGTGTAAAACCGAGCCGCTTGAATGTTTTCATCTACTTATCACAGAGCGCCATCTAGTGTTAGAAAGACGCACTCGTAATGTTTATGCCTGTGTGTGCTTGTTCGTTTGTCTGTTAGCAAAATATGTCATGAACCACTGGATGGATTTTAATGAAACTTTCAGGAAGTGGTCACTGGATGTACGTCTACAATTGATTAACTTCTGGCGTCAACCCTATTCAAGATGGCTGCCACAGCTAAGCGACATTAGCAAACATAAAAGTAGCTGTAACTCAGTCAGTTTTGCAGATATTGAAACTAAAGCTTGGTGTGGTAGTAAATGAGAGTCATTCACAACAAAGACTAAGAGCACAAACTAATTGCATGGGATCTGTTTTTAAAACTGGGTGTTAACTATTACAGTCAATTCTGCTTGTCTGTTAGCAAAATATGTCATGAACCACTGGATGGATTTTAATGAAACTCTCAGAAAGGAATCACTGGGTGTACGTCTACAACTGATTATTTTTTGGCGTCAGCTGAGTTCAAGATGGCCCCCACAGCCAACTGACCCTACGAAAAACAAAAATAGTTGCAACTCAGCCAATATTACAGATATTGAGCTTAACTTTGTTGTGGTAGTAGCTGAGAATCAGCCCCAACACATACTTTGTGCACAATACATTGTATAACATTTTTTCTGTTTGCATCAACCCTATCAGTTTGTTAGCAAAATATCTTGTGAACCCCTCGACACATTTTGATGAAACTTTCAAAAAGCAATCAAAGACTCTGCATCTAAAGCTCATTACCATTTGGAGTCAACCCAATTCAATATGTCCGCCACAGCTAATCTACTTTAGCCAACACATAAATGGGTTTAACTCTGTCAGGTTTACAGATACTGAGCTAAAACTTGGTGTGGTTGTAGCTGAGAGTCATCCCCAGCACATGATCCCACATTAAGAAGACTTACTTCAGTTCACTCTCCAGCGCTGAGACTTTGGCCCGCCCTGCTTCCTGGAGCTCCTGCTGCTCCTCCAAGTCCCTGAGGAGTTTCCGGCGCACCCCCTCCAAACGCTCCACCTCCCCCTCGCTCTCGTCCACCTGCCGTTTCAGGGCCTTGACGCGGAGGGTCAGCTGAGGAAGAGGAAGGGGGTCAGAGGTGAAGACGGGGAGCTGCTATGGGAGCTGAGGTTAAAGGTCATCTAAGAGGGAGGTTACGGCTGTAAATAAATTCTGTAGGAGCTGGGAGGTCAGGGGTCGTTCTGGAGTGAGGTTGAGTTTGGGTCAGGAGGAAAGCAGATCTGATTAGACTTAAAAAGAGAAATAAAGTAAAGTTTAAAGTTTGTTATGAAGAAACAGCAGGTGAAGGCCAAACTTCATCTATGGAGAAATAATTAGTTCCAAGTCGGAGCCAAAAAACTGGAATGAAAAAGCAAAAAGCAGCTAAAACAAGGCTGGCTGCAGCTCAGAATTCTCACCTGATCCTTCTGCTCAACATGTTGGCTTCTCTCCACGTCCAAAGTGGCGTTGAGCTCCTTCAGTTTTCTCTCCAGTCGCCTCTGGGACGCCTGGACACTCGCCTTCTCTCTGCGTCCAGACGGTTTACAGACATTTTCAAATGAGATTAAACTAAGATGAGACATTTTACACGATTTCCTGGTGCTTGTAGTGAGTAAACAGCAGGTAGACAGAAGGCCAGAGTCACGAGATTATCCTTTAAACCAACAAACTCGTAACTTTCTGACATTTAAACGTTCCTTTTGAACGGTTTTACTCTATTTACATTTGGTTTCATTTATTTTTCAGGTTGCTGTGCTCTAATTTTTTTAATTCAACAAATTATCTCACCTAAACTACAAGGTTAAGCGATCACTGTTAAACTAATTGTAATAAGGACATTTTATTGTTCTTTTCTGCTTTAATGATTGTAGTTCTTATTGTTTCTCTGTTTTTGTGATGTAAACAGGACCTCCCCTTCACGGTCAGAAAAAAAACCCCAAAAACGTCTAAACATAGAAAAATGACCTGTCTAGTTGGAAAATAAACGTGATTTGAGTCTTTTTTACTGGTTAGAGCAAAGAAAGAGAAAGAAAAACACAATAATCCAGTTTAAAACAGATACATTTCATTATTATAGAGATTATCGAGATTTTGAATCCTTTCAGGACTTTTCTGTCCTGACACCTTCGACCTTCGTCCTTGTAAACATTCAGTTTCCTCCCTGTTTATTTTTGCTGTGTTTGATTTGGAACACCTGAACTTTAAAGCTCTGATCTGTAATCTGTCATCCGTCTATAATAACTACTTCAGCTGGTTATATTTTAGACTCGTTGAAAAGAAGAGTTTGCTTTTTGGCCCCGCTGTACCGTTCTTCGCTGCGTAGTTTCTCCTCCAGCTCCTGAACCTTCTTCTCCAGCAGGGCGAGTCCAGCCGAGGGTCGGCTCTGTCCCTCCATGTCGGCCACGCGGGACTTTAGCTCCTTCACCTGCGGCGGGACGGACACCGACAGGTTAAACCTTGGCTTTGACGGACGGCTGTTTTACTCATCTCTGGGAGCAGTACCTGTCTCTCCAGCGCGCTCTTGTCCATCTCCAGGTCGTGTCTCGCCGAGCGCTCCTGCATCAGCTCCGATCGAAGCTGGTCCACCTGATGAAGACAAAGCGTTCAGGCCTCAACACTTCCTGCGCGTTTGATGCACTGAAATGTTACGACGCTGCACCTGATCTCTGCTTCGGTTTATGCGATCGTTCAGAAGCTCCACGCTGCTTTTCTCCTCGTCCAGCTCGATCTCCAGGGTTTTAACTTTATCCTGCAAACACACGTAGTCTCATAGCTACTCATTTTCAGGCTTATTTCATCAAATTCACAATGAAAGTGTCTTTAAACCACAGCCTCACACACGTCTCTCTCCTATTTTCAGTCCCCGTCACGTAGCCATGACCTTTAACCCTAAAGGGCTCACCTCCAGGACCCGGATCTCGCGGGCGCGGTCCGCGTGCAAGCTCATCTCTGACTCCAGCTCGCTCTCCAGATGCTTGAGGCGGTTGTTGAGGAGGTCTCTCTCCAGCTGAGCGCTGTCCCTCTCCTCGCTGCACCCCAGCAGCTCCTTCTTCAGTCGGGAAACCTGGAAAATACAAGACGACATTTACGGAATCTTCACCAGTTCTCTTCGGATTTTCACTAAGCAGCGCTAAAGATCAGGTGTGCAACGTGAAGAAAGTCCATGCTTTCCTCATGATGTCGCAGAAGAGGTCAAGGAATCTCTCGTTTTGTATTTCTAAAGTTTTTGGCAAAAACTAAGCAAACTGAGCCGAACCAGATAAGAACCTGAAATGTGCAGCTGCAAAAGTGGGAAAACGTTTCACTTAAATCCAGACTCATCTGTCGAGTCTGATCAGAAACGCCATCAGGAGACGAAGTGATGCAGCACAGCTGGAAGGATGCCTCTGTTTGAAATGCCATCAATTTCAATAAACGTTCCTCTAGAAATATTAGAACTTCTCTAAACATTTTAAATGTTTGGAATATTTGCAATAGTTTTAGCCAAATCGGTTTTAATCATTCCATTCTGATTTTATTTGGTCTATACTGAACTTCCTGCTGTTTTAGTAAAGTTATGTAAAAACAACTAGAGAACTATGAAGTATTTCTTGCACAAGAAGGAGAAGAAATGCCAGGTTTGTCACTGATATTGTTAGATTTAATCCTGCCGGGTGTGACGTTTGCCCTCACCTCATCTTGCTGGGCCTTCAGAGTATTCTGAGCCCTCTGCAGCTCAGCCAGCCGGTCCTTGCTGTTCCGCTGCGCCTCCAGCAGGTCCTTCCTCGATCGCTCCCTGAACTCGTCGAGCTGCGCCTGCAGGTTGGCCACCGACTGGCAGGACTCCCCCATCATCACCTCCATCTGCGAGCAGGAAGAACAGGAGAGGAGCGCAGGTGACGGCGGCTTCTTATCAACGAGACCTTCAGATGACCCTCACGCTCTCGCACCTCCTTGTTCAGCTTCTCCACGGCCCGGTCCAGCAGCCTTTTCTGCTCCTCCAGGTCGTTCTTGCTCCTCTTCAGCGCCTCCCTCTCCAGGTCTCGCTCCTCCAGCCGCCGGCCCAGCTCGTCCCGCTCTTTGCCCAGGCGGGTGGCGCCTCTCTTGGCCTCCTCGAGGTGAGCCTTCAGGGAGCGGTTTTCCCCTTCCAGGGCTTCCAGCTCCTCCTCAGCATCGGAGCTCCGCGGCACGCTGGAATGAAGCCTCGTCTAGAAAACAAGAAAACGTCATTAACAAAGAAAATTCTGATGACATTTTGATGCAGCTCCTGCACAAAAATCCAACACAACTTAACTCAAACAAACAGTCGCTGCACAAAAACTCTAAGTAGGATCTTAAAGATTCTTAAAGCGTTTGCGACTGAAGACTCAGACGGTCACACACACGGAGTTTCCTGTTTCTGCAGTGTTTCATGTAGGAGATATGACAAGTTAAAGAGACCCATCACTTCCAGTTTTGAAGAGAACGTTTTGAGTAAAAAATAAGTGGAGTCTGTGGACGCCTGGGTGTGCACTCTTTGCATTTTGGGGGGGAAGCAAAAGAAAACTGTTTGACCTACAGCAATGAGAGACACACCGGGTGAGAGAGGACAAAAATCCTCATGTTTTGATAACTAATCTGTTTATGTACCAACAAGAGTTGTGGGGGTGAGAAGAGTTTGTTTAAGATTTAAAGATTTTATGCGTGGCATCAACTGTCAGCAGAACATGTAGTGGAGAAAAATCATAAAACTTAAACTGTTATTGTGTAAAAACCATAAAAGATGTCAAAATGCCAGTTCAGACATGTAAGATCCAACTTTTTGGGACCAGTTTAAACCCTGAATGATGTTTTTACTGTGAAGTCTGTCTGAGCTGTAGAGCTCCAAAGAGGACTGGGTTTTCTCATCTGTTCCACTGAAACCCCATTGATATGCATTATTTCTTTTCTCAGTTAGTTTGTAAATTCGGTCCATGTTGTGCAACGTACCGCTACCAAAAGTTACAGCACACTATTCCTGGTTGAGCTGCATGCTTTGATGAATAATCTGCATGATTTATTTTAAAGCTGCACAACAATATTTGGATGCAGGAACATCTAAAGGGCAAAAAGATCCATCTCTGTTTAAACATTTGCTCTTTGTTTTCTTATCTGTGGTTCGCATGCAAATGTGGAGTAAAAGCAGCTCATCCAGGGTCTGAAATCCAGTTTTGACAGAAGAAATGTCTCAAACACTGGCCACTGCTAACTGAATCAAACTTATTTATACTCTTAACAAGATGACTGATTTGCATGAGAGTATTTATTATCACAAATGAAAGATTCAGGTCCTTTAAACAACTGTAATCTGCTGCTGTAAACAAAATCCTCTCAGAGGGATTAGTTTCTGAGCATAAATGAGTTGTTTTTTTTATAAATTCACATTTCTTGGATGAAAATAGAGCCTGTGTGTGGGAGGCCCACTTTTGTTTTGTACATGCTGTATACACGCATGCATGCATGTGTGTATACAGTGGACTGTTTTTTTTTTTTTTCTTCTGGGGACCGTACCAAGCGGGCCAGCCTCTCTCTGAGGCGAGTGTTTTCTTCCTGCAGCTCCGGGCCGGTGCTGTGGTCCACCACCGTCCTCCCTGCAGAACCAGCTGATGACTGCGGTGAAGAGGGGATGGAAACAGAAAGAAAAGGAATAAGAAAGAAGTGATGCTGCTGTTTGGCTCATTATATTTGCACATTTTTATTGCTTCCAGGCTAGCAGACACTTGAGGCGTTCCTTTTCTCCTTTTTCAAACTCTTAGTATGATTTAGGTCATTTGTTCCCCACAGAAAGCAGATGATGTTTCACCTCCTTTGCCTTCTCGAGAGCCTTTTCCAGCTTGGCCTTGTCTCTCTTCAGCTGCTCCTTCAGCTCGCTAATCTCCGACTGGAGCTTGGCCTCCTTCTCCCCGCTCGCCTTCTTCAGGGCTTCGAGTGCGCCGTTCCTCTCGTCTACTTCGCTCCTCTGTTTGTCCAGATCGCCGCGGGTTCGCTTCAGATCGTCATGGCAACGACAGAGCTCCTTGGGATAAGCATTGAGAGCAGAGACATGTGAGTGAGAGGAATGTGCCACGGTGTGTAACAATGTGCTCACAAACTAAAGGAGACCTGAAATTAGGAAAAGCTCCCGCACACGTTCCAACAAAGGAGCCGAGCCCCTGGATTTCACCCACACGCTGAGAATAATCGCTCTGCTGCATGACTGCTGTGTGAATTACCTCTTTTAAAGAGAGGTTATCATCTGACGCTGCCTTTCCGTTCTTTGCGGAAAGCAAAGAGTTCTGTAGGTCCTTCAGCTCGCACTCAGCTCGCTCCTTCTCCACGAGAGACTTTTTTAGCCTGAAGGAAAAAGTAAATCCTGATTAGGAAACAATGATGATGACACTTTCTACAGATTTTACATATACCAATCAGCCACAAGATTAAAACCACCGTGCTATCGACACAGCTTTGCAGAAACTGAATTCTGATTAAAGGCCTAGCACGCCTCGAAGGAATGCATATCACCCGCCGCCTTTCGTGTCAAAGTTTTAAACTAAGATCATCTTACGCTGAGAAGGGACGACGTTAAAGCTGTTTTGGACACACCTTGTATCTGTTAATATGGTGAGATCTCACGAGATGTGTCACGTGTTGAGGACGACTCTTAGCTACTACCACGTCAGATGTTAGCTTTATATCTGTAAAACCGACTGAGTCATAGTCATTTTTGTGTCGGCTAATGTAGATCAGCTTAAATTGGGTTGACTCCAAAAGTGAATCAGTTCCAGATGAACATCCAGGGATTACTTCCTGAGAGTTTCATTAAAATCTATCCAGGGGTTCATGACATATTTTGCTAACAGACAGACATGCTTGAAGCCAACAGTTAAAAGCCAAAGTTTTAAACAAAAATATTGCACAATGTGAAGTACGTGGAGAATGTGTTGGGGATGAGTCTCAGCTACTACCACACCAAACTGGCTGAGTTGTTGATTAGCTGTGGCAGCCATCTTGAATCTGGTTGACTCCGTAAATGTTAGAAAAGCTGCGCTGCCTGAAACAAATTACCGCAAGTACGGGATAACACAAGTAAATAAATGAGTGTATATCTTACTAAAAATTCTACTAAAATTTAACAGCCGATCTGGGTCCAGATAAGACTTCATTTCGATCCAGATCCAGACCGCCGTCCACCATTTGGGAACCCCTACTCTAAAGGAATGGTTTTAATGTTGTGGCAGCTTGTAATAAAATCACTCGATGCTACAAAACAGAACGACCCTGAAGCTCCAACCGACATCCACAGCACAAAACCTCTGTATGATTTGATCTGAAACTAAAATGGATCAAAAACTTAATAAATCAGGAAAAATAGATAAAACACAACAAACTGATTGGTCAAGAGCAAAATGAAATCAGTCGGAGTCACGTTTGAATTAAGAATTATATTTAAAAGACGACACAGTTGGGTTTAGAGTTACTGGATTGTTGTTAGTGAGGATTCACTGATCTAATGATCTAATGATCTAATGATCTAATGATCTAATGATCAGAGCAGACAGATTCAGTCAAAGTCCACCCTGACACGAGCCTCTCGGGTGAATTTTCAGGGAACAGATCTCAGGTTCTGATCAAAACCAGACTAACTCTACTCCAACCAAAACAGAGCAGGATTGGTTTCTCTTTTTTTTTTTTTGGTCTCACGTTCGGCTGCTGAAGCGTTCTTCATTCCTGCCAAATGAAAAACAAAAATCAAGGGTTCAAAGATCAAAAACAACTCCTGAGGAAAAAAGAAAATTACAGGTTGGAACCAAAAGACGGTTCTTTTGTTTCTCAAACGCTTTCAGTGAGCGATTTGTACTTTGAGTTAATCCTCCTGACTGCAAAACACGTTGATTAAAACGTCCTAAAATAAAGTAGAAACCGGTTCCTGTAAAATACTGATGTTCTGTCATGTTGGTGACAGAACCAGAGGTGGGATGTCTTTAACGGACTAACGCACGCGTCTTCGTTGACGTTAAGGGTCTCTGTCAGGGGTTCCAGCAGCGCTCAGATACTAACTTGTCTCTGGTCGTCTCCAGATCCGTCCTCCACTGGTCCCCCTGGTCTCTGCAGCTCTCCAGCTCGGCCTCCAGCGTCAGCAGAGAGTCGTTTACCTTCTTCCTCTCCTCTTCTATCAGCTCCTGGGACTGAACACACACACACAAAATAAAAAAATGTGTTTTAGATTTATATGTGAACGCAGATTCAGCGTTCATGCTGTTGTTTTCCCATAGAAATACACTTAGGTCTCTTCAACGCCCTAAAAACATTCTTCTCTTTAATTCTGCTTCAGAATATTTGCTCCATTTTTGTCTTTTTATGCTGTTTTTATTTTTTAGCTACTGTTCTACTACTTTTAGCTTGCCTTTTGCTACTTTTTAGTTTTAGCTAGTGTTTGCTACCTTTAGCTTTTAGTTCGCCCTTTGCTACTTTTTAGTTTTAGCTAGTGTTTGCTACCTTTAGCTTTTAGTTCGCCTTTTGCTACTTTTTGTTTGGAGTTAGCAACTGGTAATTTTAGCAAGCCTTTTACTACTTTTAGCTAACCGTTTGCTATTTTTATCTTCTAGCCAGCCAAATGGCGACGTTTAGCTTTTAGCTAGCCTTGTGCTACTTTGAGCGTTTTGCAACTCCTTTAGCTAGCATTTTGCTTCCTTTATCGTTTAGCTAATGTTTTGCTCATTTCAGCTTTTAGCTGGTGAGTTTCAGCAGTCATTACATCATCACAGAAAATGGAATTTGTCTCATTTAATTACTTTCCTTTTTTCTTTTAACATGTGAGAATCAGTCGTATTTTCTTTAAAAAGGTTATTTTTAAGAGACTCAAGAAAGCAGCTCAAACAGCTTAGGGTCCAGTCAGAACCCGTCCCGTCTACGGGAGAATTAAAGGATGAAGACGACGTGTGATGCTTTTGTCACAAACTCTAATCCAACTTCTTTTATCGTCTTTCTGCCACAGAAATCCTCTCATCAGAGCAGCGGAGCGCCTGCTTGCTGGCTTCCTGCTCTCAGGCTGTAACTTTTCGTTTCCAACAGCATCATTTTCTGCTCTCGGGTTTTTTTTTTTTGTTTTTTTTTGACACATCCATAACTTTTCTACAACCTGTATGAAGATCTATTCCTGTACGCACTCTTAAAATCCCTCAGTGTCTTGCCATGAAGTACTCCAAAAATATCCCACCAGTAGAAAGTGAAACTTTACAAAAGAGCTCCAACTTGGAAAGTTTTTTTTTATTTTTTTATTGCAATCAGAAGCAGCAAAGTTTTCTCTCCCACCTCTGCTCTGACCTTGTGATATATTTAAACCTGTAGTTTGAATGCTGACTGCGTTCTGATACATGAAAGAGAATGAAAGCCTGGCTGTATAACAGACAGACGCAGCATCAAAGTCTGGGTTAATACCACCTTAATAAGTCATGCCGGCCCCAAACTGCCTGACAGGTAGAAGCACCTGACAGTCCTCCTGCTGCACCCAGTCGAAGAGCTGATCTGAAACGCTTTATATCTAAACTCTGCATTAACAGACACTTGTGCAACAAAAAATCCACCAAGAGATCCCTCCAGAGACCAGAATCTGTAAAATATTCATCACGATCTCCGCATTGCAGCCTTTCCAAAAGACAATTTACTATTTTTACCCAAAACAAAAGAAAGAATTTCTGACCACTGAGCATAAGTAATAGATGGTGAACATTTTTTTTTCCCTCTTTCAGAGTCTAAATTTATGAACTAAATGAGCTGCTTGACTCTCTGAAGCACAAAAAGTGTAACTTTGCTG
>JAOXNZ010000177.1:7739708-7754947 GCA_028566095.1 Kryptolebias brasiliensis | reverse complement strand
AAAAAAAAAGGCTTGACTCAAATGTACTGTATAAAAACCAAAACACCATGTAAACAACCAAGACACATAAATTCAACTCATCTTTTTGTTCACTGGTTGACTCTGCGACTTGTTCACAAGTGATGGAGATTCTAGACAAACATTTTGTCCGTATATATTTACAATATTTGTTTTTTTTTTGTTGTTTTGCTTTGTTTTTTTTTGGTGGTGAGATTGTGAAGTGTAGATGAAACCTCAACCTCGTACTCCTTTGGATTAATCCGAGCTGGACACAAAATGACAAGATAAGTAGAGTTAAAGCGTGTAAGCATGTGTGGAGGTGCACAAACTGTAAAATTTCACAATACACTTAATACTGACAAGTTTTATACTGCAATACATTGATAAACGTTTTCTGATTTTTTTCTCTCTCGCTTGCTTGCAGTAAAAGGCCAACAACGTGATAGGGCAGTGGAGCATTTTGGTATTTAAAAAAAAGAAAGAAAGAAAAAAGCTGTGAATTGATGTGGGAGACCATTTCATATATTCTGATTTCCACTTTTTTAAATTCCAAAGTAACAATTTGTTTTAATCTCTTTTCAGTATAAAGTTGAACAATAAGGTTTCTCCACCATATCTGAATTTGTGTTGGGAATATTGTGTGATTTAAGAGTGTGGCGAGTCACTAAGTCAGTGCGGGAGTTTCTGTGCCAGTCAGTCGCAAACTGTTTGAGGTAGTGTGTTGGTGTCAGTGCTTTGCTGGTTGGCAGGCGGATATCTGGAGGACTGTGTAGATAACATTCATCATAATTTGACTCCAATTGGGGAGAACAATAATTTGCCTAGAGTCACCCAAAGTGCTATGTAATAAGCATGAAAGTCAATGAGTGTGTCGCTTTGTGTAGTGAACAAGTAAAAGGCTGGCCAAGACAAAGTCGGGCAAGAAGCTGACATGGCACACAGGTCATTCACCTCTATTCTGCCTCTTCTCTTCCACTCCTCAACTCTCATTAGCTGCCACCAACTGGCCTAATCCCTGGCGCACAAACACAGCCTGGATGTCCTTGGTCTTGATGCAGAAGTCACAAGCCCAAACAGCAGCGCTCTCTCGAGTCAGCAGCCCGTAGGCTGGTTCTGTAAGGCCTGTACAGTCCCGATGGAACCAGCGCTGGCAGGAGGCTTCGCAAAGGATGGCGTCCTGGTCGTCATGCACTTCTGCCATACAGAGCCCACAAGGAAAGACCATCCCAGGACCGCCGAGTTTCCCAGGACCAGAACCAGGTCCGGTTGTGGGGACAGCGGGGCCCGGAGGCAGGGGAGACTGAGTGTTCGGTGTGGAGGTGGAGTTAGAAGGGGGATTGGGGTTGCTGCTGGGAGTGTTGCCTCCGTTGTTGTTGGTTATGTTGTTCTGACCTGAATTGGAGGCAGCATTTGACAGGGGACCGGCAGAACCAGGAGTGTTGTTCTGTTGGCTGTAAGAGGTGGAGCCGGGAGCAGAGTTTGGTGGAGTTGATTGTTGCTGCTGCTGCTGGTTAGAATTGTTAGAATTAGGGGTGTTTGTGTTGCTGGGGGGCTGCAGCTGACTGGACTGTGGATGCTGGGGCTGACCCGATCCATTCAGGGGGCCGGTAGGAGAAGAGTTGGGGTTAGGCTGTGGTGGTGCTGATGGAGGCTGACCTGGTGTATTGGTGCTGGGCTGTTGAACATCAATATGGCCAGGGAAGCCACCCCCAGGTTGTGGTGGCCCTGAGTTAGGAGGAGGGCCAGGTGTATTGTTATTATTGGGAGGGCCATTAGGATTTAGATTAAGCTGCTGCTGCTGCTGTTGTTGTTGTTGTTGTTGCTGTTGTGGAGGTCCAGGTGGGCCCCCTCCGCCCCCAAAGCTCTTTCCATCCTCGTTGCCTGGCCCCGGTGGACTAGAGCCAGGGTAGGGGCCATCTTGTGAAGGAGGGAACTGTCCTTGAGGAGGTATACCTGGCATACCTCCTCCAACCATGTTGCCACCAGGCCCACCACCCATGCCACCCATCATGTTCATCCCAGGACCCATGCCTCCTCCCATGGGAGGCAGGGGCCCTCGTGGGCCTCCACCCCCAGGTAATGGAGGGCTATTAAATGGGTGCCCACCCTGTCCGTGCTGCTGCTGCGGAGGCATGCCAAAGCGAGGGTGGGGTGGTCCTCCTCCTCCAGGACCTCCCATAACCCCTGAAGACAACATGGAATTGAATCCTGGCCCAGGATGCATAGGTGGACTGAAGTTTGGTGGCATTTGGAACTGAGAAGGGCCACCAGGAGCGAATCCACCTCCTCCACCACCTCCCCCACTACCACCACCACCACCACCTCCCCCACCTCCTCCTCCAAAGCCAGGCATTCCTCCAAAGCCTAGCTGGTGGTGAGGTCCAGCATTAGATGGAGGGCCAAATGGGGGCCTGCGCACTGGCTGACCACCTCCTGGTCCTCCTGGACTTCCCATGAAGTTCATGCCTGCAGCCATTCTGCCTCCACCTCCATACCCACCTCCTCCACTGGCACCTGGACTGGGGAGAAAGGGGGCACCACCTGGTCCACCTGTACCAGTAGGTCTGGATGGAGGCCCAAAGTCATCGTCAAAGGGGTTGGACGCGACCAGATGATCCACCATAGGAGTAGGAGGAGGTGCAAACTCAGTGAGGTGAGAGAACCCCGCTGCCTAAAAAAACAAAACAAATGACAAAGTGTTTTTTTTTGTTTTATGGGATATTGAAAAAGCTAAATTTCTCATTTCAGCTTTTAGTTCACTGAGAAAGTTTACCCGAGTTACCTGAGTTGTGGACTTCCTTGCCTTCTTCTTCTCCGGGCTCTTCATCTGGGAAGCTGAAATAATAAAATATAGAGAAAGGGGTGGAAAGAGGTAAACATAAGTAAAAAAAAAAGAATATTGCCTCCATCTTTCATATTATACGTCCACCACTAATTAGGAGAAGCATCAAGTTTGGATTGGCCAATACCCCTTAGTGACAGAGTGGAGCAGCTTTAGACCTAGGGCCTCTTTTTTTTCCAAGTCCAACAGTTGAGATGAATTCAATGATGGGACATAGACTGGCATGAGAACAAAATGCTAAACATCCAGGCGTTACCATCACCAACGTTATGAAGCCTTGAATCGCAAATGACCCAGGCAGACCAAATGTCCCAGGCAAGAGGGAGTGAGGCCGCAAACAGAGGCAAAAGAGGTAAGGTCAATGAGGGAGACAGGAAAAGACTAAGACATGAGGACGAGGAAACGAAGTTGAAGATACACTGATAGCAAGATAGACATGAACCCCGTTCACAGATTCACTCTGTGAGAAACAGCCACCATCGGAGACAGTCGTGAAGTTTACATATGGGGAGGCAATAAAGGGGTTGCTAACAGCACCAGTGCAGCCCATTGCAGCGCAGTAATGGATGATTCCGATCGGATTGGGAGATGGGTGAAATTAATTCCTACCTTTTCGCTTTCCTTGTCCCGCCAGTAGTCTCCCCGATTCGGCAGCCATTAGCTACTATGGCTGTCGGTGAAGTGGCAAATCACCGTTCATATGCAAGAAAAAAAAAAGTTAAAAATGACGACGTCTTGAAGGCTATATGCCAACAGGTTGAATCTGCCTTCAGGTCATGTCTACTGTGGTCCTGAGGTGCAAAACACAGCAACACTGGACAAAACGCAACAAACAAAAACAAGGAAAAAAAATCTCAGCAAAAAAACAACAACAAGCAGAAAACTACATTTCGGGAACACCGGTAAAAATGACCAACTGTGTTGTTGCCTTACGCAAAATGTGTTTTGTGAAACTGCATATTTTCTGTTTTATTGTTGTTCTCTGAATGGTTTCCTAACTATTCTTATCTCATAATGTTGTTGAGTTTTCTCCTTGGATTTTCTGCAACATATGTTTTTGTGAAATTGTTGCATTTTGCCCAATATCGTTTTGTTTTGCACCTCAGGTCCGCCATACTTGTCAGTACTGCTAAAGCTGTAATTGTAGCATTTGCTATCATTTGAAGGAAATTAAATTAGCTGGTACTATAACATCGGCCCAGGTCTTCTGCAAACTCCTCTTGAGCTGCAAATATTTTGCCACGGTGTCTGTCACGCTGGGATTTGGTCACCAAATACATGTCGACAAAACTGAGCAGGCTGACTTTATGTAGCACAAGTTGTCGATGCAAACCAGTTTCTACTTTCTGAGTGAAACTGGTTTGCTTACTACGTTTCCTCACTGCCAGTACAATCGTGCTTCAGGGAGCTATGGCAAGCCAATTTCATATAACAGACTAGTTCATAATTCAGTTCTTCATAGTCAAGAAGAACATTTCTGGCATGATTAATGAAAATTATACTATTTACAATCAACATTTCAGGTATTTCCAATGTCATTTGTCCATGAACAGCTGACATCAATTTTCCTATTATTGGCTTTCAACTTCAGCTATCCATGAATACATTTTTTCTATCAAGAATAAACATTACAGATATCTTAAAAAAAAGTATTATTATGTGAAATACACATGCCAAATATCTACAATGCCATCTTCACGAGTCGTAATTTTTATTTTAGATGTCAAAAATCAAAAGAAAATATCTCCAACGTCATTTTGATGATTGAAAAATAACAAAAAAAAACATTTTAACTACTAAAAGTGTCATTCGGGATATCCAGTACTGATATTATGACTAATTAAAATGTAATTTCATACACCATTAACGGTAATATTAACTAGCAACAACTGTAATCACAAAAGTCTACAATTAAATTCTGGGGTTTTATTACGAACTTGATGGGATGTCATTTTAATATAAAACAGGAGCAATAAAAATTATAACTAGCAACAATTACACCGAGGAAGAAACTCTATTTCAGATATCCACAATGTTAACTTCAGATAACGAGAAAAAACACTCAGATGCCTGGATCAGAAGTGAAACAATATTTGAATTAAATAAGATGCTGACAGGAAAAAGCCCTACACATTTCCAGGAGTAAACTGTTCTTTTTGACTAGGAAGAATTGAACTTCAGCTACTATCTGGAACCCAGATTTTGTTTTTAAACTTTTGAAGAATGTTTAAGTATCTTAAACTTAGTTTTTCCTAATTCAGTTTCACTTCTAATGATTTTGGAACATTTCTACGTAGTAAGAATGTTATTTTACATAACTTTAACTGTAATTATTACTAGCAAGAACGCAGTTTTGACTAGGAGGAAAGCTATTATTGATATTTAGGAGTAATTTCAAATAGGAGCGTGCTTTGGTTACATGTTACAAGGGCCTGCCACAGAGAACCCCATCCTGCTCTAATCACTTACAGATGCTGGGATAAAATCTCGCTGTCTAGCGCAAACTGGTCACTACATTTGCTCACTAACTAGCCGCGTTACCCAATGTAGCTAGCCGGTTAGCGGTTAAATTTCACAAGGCAGACGCAGAACTGGTACGCAAATCGAAATCTGTTATGTGAGCCAATACAGTCACATGTGAAAACGTGCCGCTAACTACACATATCACACCATTTATGACACAAAACAACCGATTAAGGTGTGGGAAGTGCTGTTTACAATGCTAACATTAGCCTGCTAGCTAAAGATAGCTAGCCATCTTTGCAGTCTGTCGTGGAAGCAAACTGTACCCTTTCTTTCTCCGTTGCTTGCTGTGCTGTCCTGTAAATTCAAACTCTCTGGTGTGTCATTGCCAGAAAACCAGTCCTCACACGGTGTATGCTTGTTGATCCATCATTCAACTATAATTCATTCAAAAACGCAAATTTTGCCATAATTATCATGGCCTTCTTTCGCTACCGGACAAAGAGGGATAAGCAGGAGCATTGCGCACCATGGAAGGTTCCATCTCGCCAGCAACATGGGGGTGTCGACTGGTAACGCTAATAATGTTAATGCTCGTTTGGGGGTAAACCGCATGAAATACATATGTATTATATAACACAGAAAGCGAAGAACACATTTTAGGAATATCTACCACAGTTACCAAATGTGTAATTTAAAAAACAAAGTAATATAACAAAAAACACCCCTTTTATTGCCACAAATTGAGCGGCTCTGAACCAACTATTTCCCAACGCTCCCTGTACAATTTAATTAAGCTGCAGTAAACTTCTATTTGAACACGTTATTTAAGAAAGATAATGCTTAATATGAAATTATTCGGATTAATTAAAACTATTCAAAAATACTGAACTAAAGTAACAGAGTGTAAAAATCCCTGTTCGTCATTAGTGAGACAGAGAGCACAAGCAAAGTTTAATATGAAGCTGACATTTAAAATGTCATTCTAATGAAGTTTATTTTGATTTACTCATATTTGTGTGAATGCTGATATTATACACTGTTTTTAGGTTTTAATTTTTCTGTATGTTTTTTGCAGCCTAACTACTTTTGCATATTTTTTTTTACTATTTTAGCCATTTGTTTATTCAAAATCATTAAGGAGATGGGTGCTATGACTTTTTTTGTCACTTTAATACTTCTTAAAATATTTAACTTTGTTTCCAATTTTTCCCCATAGAAATAAATTAAGATTTCATCTTCAATTCCTTCAAAAACATTGTTTTCTTTGAAAATGCTGCTTCAGCATGCGTGTTTTACTTTTGTCTTCCTATGCTAACTTTACATTTTCACTCCTGTTCTGCTACTTTTAGCTTTTAGCTGCTGTTCGGTTACTTTTACCTTTTAAATGATTCATTTGATACTTTTAGCTTCTAGCCAGCCTTTCGCAACTTTTAGCTAGCTTTATGCTCTTTTAGCTTTTAGCTAGCTTTATGCAACTTTTAGCTAGCTTTATGCTACTTTTAGCTATGAGCTTACTTTATACTACTTTTAGCTAGCTTTATGCTGCTTTAGTTTTTATCCAGCATTTTTGCTGTTTGGTTTTAGATAGCTTTTTGCTTCTTTTAGCTCTTAGCTAACTTTTTGCTCATTTTAATTAGTGTTTCTGTACTTTTAGCTAGCCTTTTGCTACATTTAGCTTTTAGCTTGCTCTGTGCTTGTTTTAGTTATCATTCAGCTAGTGTGTTGCTACTTTTGGCTTTTAGCTAGCATTTTGCTTCTTTTAGTTAGCATTTTGCTACTTTGCTGATATCTAGTCTTTAGCTACAACATCCTACTGCTTTTAACTAATGTTTTTCTACTTTTAGCTTGTGTCATTTAGTTAGCATTTAGCCTCTTTTAGGTTTTAGCAAGCGCTTTGCTCCTTTTAGTGTTCAGTTTTGTTTGTTTGTTTGTTTTGTTTTGTTTAGCTTTAACAAGTCAGTTTCAGCTTCTTCGGAAAATTCCAGGAAAGTCGCTCAGCATTTTGCAGAAAGGGCAAGTTGTCTAGTTTTTAATATAACCAGTCACAGCTAAAACAGCTAAAACACAACTTACTTCAGCACATATGAGCAAGAATCCTGGACTCTTTAAATGGTTGTTTTGCTCATCTAGTAAAGTCTTCTCACCACCCACTGGATCCTGCCTTCTCCTGGTAACTACAGTGACCCACCCTACACCCACACACACACCCCACACTCCACCCACACACACACACACACACACACACACACCAATCCAGGGGGATTCAGGAGCCTCATTGTTGCAGTGGACCTTTGTAAAAGCCTTACATCCAAGAGGAATAAACTTTTTCTTTAAGCAATAAGGCACAAAGCTTTATTCTCCTTTTAAATCTAAAAGCTCTTTTCTTTTTGTAAGTTGGAGTTGTTGAGGACTTTTGCTCCAAAGTGATGTGTGAACATGTTCTCTTCACAGGATCTGTGTGGGAAGAAAGCAGCGGAAGTCCATTGTTAGAGAGGCAGTGTGGTTTCTAAAGGTGGGTCCCTGGGGGACCTGCTGGATGGAGCTGAAAGGTGTCAGAACCGGTCTGAGAAGTCCGAGATAAAAAATGGCAAAGTGGTTCAAGGAGTTCCCCATGAATCTGAAGAACGGTACGGACAGGATCCGCTCGGAGTCGAACAGAACCGGGCTGGTGATCAAAACCACGGGCCACCCCAAGAGCTCCTGCGCGGACGGCGCAGGTGGACGAGGCGCCGGCTCCCTCCTGTCCGGAAAAAGCCGACAGAGCTCGGAGCTGCCGAACAGAACCGGCGCGAGCTCCCCGAAAGACGGCAAAGTTTGGGACAACCTGATGTCCGGGAAGAGCCGCAAGAGCCCCGCAGCCCAGCCGCAGGAGGACAGACCCCCGAGGACCTGTCCTCCTGTCCATGCCTACATCAGCCGGATGGTGCGAGTGGACAAGCAGGACAAAAACGGTACCAACACCTGTCCCGTGACGCCTGAAACCGAGAAACCAGCCCAGTGCAGGACAGAAACTGTAAGTTGTTCATTACAGGCTGCAACAGTTCAGCTTTTGCCATAAAAAGTGTCTTACACCAAGTCAAGATGGCCGCCACAGCCAACTGAGATACAACAGTGGCTACAGCTCAGCTAATTTTACAGTTATTGAGCTAAAATTTGGTGCGTGAGTAGCTGAGAGTCATCCCCAACACATACTCTGAGTTCTTCACATTGTATATTTTAAAACAGCCCCTAATGGACTCAACTTTGTCTGTCTGTTAGCAAAATATCTCATGAACCACTGGACGGACTTTAATGAAACTCTCAGATTGTTATTATTGGCTGTTCATCTACAGCTGATTAACTTTAAGAGTCAGTTAATCAAAATTATCCTACACTAAGATGGCTATAACTCAGTCTGTTTTATTTTAAATAAGCTAAAATTTGATTCATTTATCTACAATTAAGTACAATTTGGAGGTACGTTTTTCCTAATGTATGCAGATCATTTAGCTGCATTTTTTGTTTCTTTAAGACACAAAATCTCCAGGTACGTTTAAAATAAAAAAGGGCCTTTATACATATTTATTCCCCCGTTTGATCAACTACAACATAAACTTAATGTGCTACCTGCCATGGAACATTTTCATAAAATGTCTTTTTTCTTTGCACTTTAAGTACTGATATAAACTTTATGATTCAAGCTTCCTTTCCCCCCCAAACAACTCCAACATATCATTTTAAACCCTCTGTAATTAGTGTAGCTACCTTTTCTTTTCATACACGCTGAATAATGTTTGAAGTTTTTTAAATTAAGATGGAATGTCGCCTTAAAGGGATAGTTCAGCTCTTTTGAAGTAGGGATCTGTGGAAAGGTTATGGACGGTTATCATCTTACCAGCTGGAGATAGCTCTTTAAGGGCCTTGGTTTGAAGAAATAGTTTTAAAGGAAAGTTTGGTCATTTTTGAAATGATGTTCTATGATTTAGTTATCAGTATTTTATACCTTATCAGTCAGGGAACACAGAGTGTGGAGAAAATGATGTTTTCGTCCAGGCTAGGCTAACGGCTAGCCATACGAGGGCTTGTTTTATCTAGTTTTCCAGACTTTCCCCAGAACAACACACTGGTGTGAAAGAACGCTACATTAGCTGAATGTATCTGTCCGCTGAAGGAACTTTTGGACTGACTGGACGTGCTGATCAGGTGAACTGATACGTTCAGCACGTTCAACACCAGTATTTACACAATCTATACTCAGCACACACACACACACATTTGTGTAACAATATCCTCCTGACTACAAGTAGTTCAGATTTGTCCTCTGTGGAGGACATTTGTAAGTTTCTCGCACCCACTGGATACTACTGAATTAACTCGTTTTGCTTCTACAGAGGACATTTCAAACTTTTCAATGATACAAAATGTGAAGGGGTGAGGCTAATTACCTTACAAAGATTGGGGAATAAAAAAAAAAATTGATTTCTTTTCTTGGTGGTCAGGAGGATATGGCTGTTGGGTTGAGAAAATGGTGACAAACTAGACAGATGGTGTCGTGCAAATGTTAGGAGGTTATGAAGAATTTTGGAAATCTATTCACAATGAAGAAGCCAGGATCCAGTCCAACCTCTGAAAATGGATATGATTGTTTTATTTCCTTTAAAAATGGCTGAAACTCAGTCAGATTTACTTACGTTGAACTATAATGTAGTGTGGTAGTAGCTGAGAGTTATTTCTAATAGATACTCCGAGTGCTGACAGATCACACAAGGTCTTTGTTTAAAACTAAATTTAAAAACTTTTAATTTTTCAACTTTAGTTTGCAGATAAAAGTTGTTTTTTTAAAGCACACAATCCAGGAAACGCTCAAAAGTAATCTGAGAAAATATATACTTTTTAAACATAATAACATGCTGGTATATTTTTCAATAAATTGTTTAATTAAACAAGCAGGTAGTTTATGCTCTGGTAAATTAAAATATTTTTATTTTTTCAACTTTAAAACAGAATATCGTGAAGATTAATTACCAGTCTAAACAATGCGGTGGCCGGTAAATATCAAACACTTCAAACCAGAAAATGTCTGAAAACATTGATCACACAATAATTAGTTTCATCTTTTCTTCACACTTGGGTTGCCGTAGTAAATTGTTAGGATTGACACAGACTGGTGTGTTTGGCCTTTTTTTCAAACTGCTACAGTAATAAACTAAAAACCAGCATTGCATAAATGTTTAATAGTTTTTAAAATTTCTTCCCAAACCCAAGCAGACATTCCCTTCATCTATTTTTTAACAAAGTGTATTTAAACGAACTGGGTCGTATCTTCTGTGCTTGAAGTACCTAAATGTTTGTAAAGAAGCGTTGACTCTTCCTGTGCGTCTCTGATGCAGCCGGTCATCCTGGAGGATTATGCCGATCCTTTCGATGCTCAGAGGAGCGGAGAACAGAGGGACGCAGAGCGGCTCGGCGAGAACGACGGCTACGTGGAGCCTTACGACGCACAGCAGATGATAACAGGTGAGAAACGTCCCACGTGTGGCCGACATGTAAAACACGGCGTGTTTGACCTCGCCGTCTTTGTGTGAATGGCGGGGTCTCCTCAGAAGCCGAACTCCCTCGGGGTTGCTATGGCAACCGTATTGCATTTGGACAATGGGCGCAGTTTCCTGTCCTCACTTCCTCTCTCCTGCCTGTTTCCTGGAGCTATTCTCTCAAGAGGAAGTTTTCCTTCAGTGCCTCCCGGCGTCGAAGGCCTGTCAGACCATTCATCAAAACCTCCCTGTGTCAAAGGAAACCTGGTGTTTAATCGTTTCAATCAGTCCGTGTATTATTTTAACTAAAAGAGTTACACAGCGGCCTGCTGAGACAGTGGACCTGCCTGTTATGGATGTAGTGCGATGATACACAGAGGATGTGATGATCTGACTGAGTCTGTTTGAGAGGAGGAAGTCAACTGGAGTCTGTTTCAGTTCGCAGCACAATGAGAGCGTGAGGCTTTATTTAGCAGCTGAGATCACTGCACAAATTCAAACTTTTGGTTTAATGGAACTGACTGTGGTGGAACTGACTGTGGTGGCACAGCGGATCAGTGGTTAGAGCCGTCGCCTCCCAGCAAGAAGGTTGCAGGATCGTTTCCCAACTTGGGGCCTTTCTGGGTGAAGTTTACATGTTCTCACCTCATGCCAGAGGTGCTAATGCACCCCCATACCATCAGAGAGGCAGGCTGTTGAAGTGTGTGCTGATAACAGACTGGATGGTTCCTCCCCTCTTTAATACGGAGCACGTGATGTCCATGGTTTCCAAAAAGAATTTCAGATTTGTCCACAGAGCAGTTCTCCTCTTTGCCTCAGTCCATTTTAAAGGCGTTTTGGCTCAGAGAAGACGGCACATTTCTGGTTGGTGTTCGCTTCTTCTTTGAGTGATAGAGCTTTAACCTGCATTTGTGGATGAAACAGCGAACTAAGATTACAGACAATGATTTGTGGAAGTGTTCCTCAGTTCATGCAGTTTTGTTTTTATTGCAGCGCTGCCTGAAGGCTGAAGACCACAAATATATCTACTTGTTCTTTGCACACAGGGATTTCTGCAGAATCTTTTAATTTTTGATGATATTATGAACTGTAGGTGATGGGCTAATTAAAGTACCAGGTACATACCAGACTGTACTTTGTATTGCTACCCAAACTAATTATTATTTTATTTTGCTGTCCCCTGGTTTGTGCTCATTCTCTGAGGCAGCTGTGATAAGTTTCGGTCCAATGTCCTCCACTTGTTCTTCTGTTCTGAGTTGGTTTTATCCACACAGCGTTTCCCTACAGCTGCCGCAGCTGTTCCATCCCTCCAGCCTGAAGGCTTTTATCTCTCAGCAGAGATTTTAATCTTTAATCCTTTGTTTTCAACCCCATCAGAGATCAGACGCCGGGGATCTAAAGACCTGCTGAAGGTGTGTGTGATGGATGGGAGTGAGGGAGCGATGGAGGAAGCTCAGCCTGCTGTTTTACAGATTTATGACTTCCCATATGAAGGAAGTGGTGACAACGAAAAGACGAGCGTGACGAGGCCAGGGCTGGAGCTGGAGCTGGAGCTGCCCTGGGAATGGAGGAAGGAGCACATAGTCCGGACTCTGTCAGGTACCTGAGAGCTTCTGTCACTACATGGTTATAGAGGGAAAACTCATTCAGCAGATGGGGGCTATGACTTTTGGTTTCTGTAACTTCTATACTTTTCAAAACATTTAACTTTATTTACAAATATTTTCCCCATAGAAAAACATTGAGATCGCCTTAGTTTCTTCAAAAACATGGTTCTCTTTGTCTTTTTACGCTACTTTTAGCTACCATTATGTCTACATTTAGGTTCGTTTCTGCTACTTTAATTTTTTACCCACCGTTTTATTACTCCCATTTTGCTCCTTTAAGCTTTCAGATATTGTTTTTTAGTTACCATTCTGCTCCTTGTAGCTACAGTATTGATAGTCTTAGGCACTGATTTACAGGTTTTTAGCTTCAGCATCTGTTCTGCTAATTTTATCTACTGTTTTGTTACTTTTAACTTAAACATATGTTTTGCTGCTATTAGCTAGCATTATGTTTCTTTTAGCTAGCATTTTGTATTTTTTAGCTTTTAGCTAGCATTTTGTTACTTTTGGCTTGTAGGTAGCGTTGTTTCTTTTAGCTTTTAGCTAGCATTTGCTTTGTTTAGCTACTGTTTTGTTTTTTTTAGCTTTAACAACCCAGTTGGAGTTGCTTCATTCACACTGGACTTTCACAGAAAATGTCTTTAGTTATTATCTGAATGCTTCGAATATCACATTTTTTATCCTTTATTGGAGATTTGTATCGTGGTTGAAGCTTTTCTGGAGTAGCTGCAGATGTTTCGCCTGCCTCAGCTGTGCCGCAGACTCCAAAGGAATAAATAATTGTTCAGAAAAACAGCCAGGCTTACTCTCACATGTATATTTTATAAGCTACACAGACCAACAGCATTCTGAACAACATCTTGCATGAAACATCAAAGTACTGCCTTCTTGGTTTTTCACTCAAGCAGAGAGTCAGTGGTTCCGTTACACTAAGTGTTGTTTTTTTTTTTTTTTCTCAGCACAATTTGACAACCCCATCAAAGATGGGACGTCTCATCCCAAAACCACAAGACAAGTGCAGCAACCAGCCGTCCAGCTGCAGCAGCACCCGGCGGTCCATCTGCAGCAGCACCCGGGGGCCCATCTGCAGCAGCACCCGGCGGTCCAGCTGCAGCAGCACCCGGGGGCCCATCTGCAGCAGCACTCGGCGGTTCAGCTGCAGCAGCACCCGGGGGCCCATCTGCAGCAGCACCCGGCGGTCCAGCTGCAGCAGCACCCGGGGGCCCAGCTGCAGCAGCACCCGGGGGCCCAGCTGCAGCAGCACCCGGGGGCCCAGCTGCAGCAGCACTCGGCGGTCCAGCTGCAGCATCTGAAGCAGAAAGGCAGAAGCCAGAAGATCCTGAGATCGTCTCTTCTGACTCTGCTGCCACCTTCATTTCCAAACAGCAGCTCTGAGGGCGAGCCCTGCTGCGTTGACCCCTCCCTGCCCCTGGAAAAACAAAGGTCAGGCTCTGAACTCCTTCATGTACCAAAACAGTCAATACAGATTGTTGTTTATTTATATTCTGGACTGAATCTCTCACAAAAACAGAGCATAATTAACTCTACAAAGTTGGAATTTCTTTGTGGCCTCATAAAAGTAAACAGTTTAGTCTGTTTCTTATGACATCATGAAACATTACTCTGGAAATGAAGTCAGATTTAAAGGGTTTTGCCTAAAACAAGGTTGTACTCTGACTTGTTTCTGTCTCAGTTGGTACCATGGCTGCATGAGTCGCCAGGAGGCGGAGCTTCAGCTGCAGCCCTGCAGAGAGGCCAGCTTCCTGGTCAGGAACAGCGAGTCAGACAGCAACAAGTACTCCATCGCCCTCAAGTGAGCCTCAGCTGAAAGTGCAGTTGTTTTTCCATAATTCAGTGGTGTGGAAAACAGAATGACAAACAGTAAAGTCACAATTATGTCAATAGAAAGTACAGTACAATAAGGAAAAACACAGTTTAAAAAAAAACAAAAACATAAACTAGTAAAGCAAGGTAGCCATCATTAAAAAAAACATTAAACTAGGTACAGATCTTCACAGTTTCTAAAGCTTGTATTGAAACAAAATGGTAGCTGCATAAAAAACAAAATTAGTTTTTTTATTTGCATATATGTTTGCATGTTTTATTTGCATCAGTAGATGTGATATTTGAAATGAACTTGTCTGAAAGTGTAGATAAAAAAGGCATCCAGGGCTAAAAAGGAGCTGATTGGATTCACATTTTTTCTTAGTTGCAGTTTTAAGAATGAAATTTATAAAAAATATAATGTTCTCAGTGATCCAGGTCACAGAAACACTAAATGATTGAAAAGAAGGAAATTAGACCTCTTTCTAAAGAAATAAGAAAGAAGATAATTAAGATAATTAATGAGTTCAGTTTTAACCCTATAATTTCTCACTGTAATATATGTATTTTTACATTTAATTTTCCTAAAATTATCTCCTATAATTGTCTTGAAACAACATTTCAATGTTGGAAAAAATGTCAATAATTAATCCAAAAACATCCATCCATTTTCTTTACCCACTACTCATTTCCGGGTTGTGGGGAGCCGGGGCCTATCTCCAGCAGTCACAGTGTGAGCGGCAGGGGGACACCCTGGACAGGTCGCAGGTCCATCACAGGGACACATAGAGACAAACAACCATTCACACTCTCACCTAGGGACAATTTTAAGAGTTACCAACATGGATGTTTTTGGTCTGTGGGAGGACCTAACCACTAACCACTACGCCACACGTCCAAAAACATGTTTCAGTATAATTTTTACAACACAGAATCTACATTAAAAACACAACCTGAGATCACACCAAATCTTTAGAAAATATGATATTT
>JAOXNZ010000177.1:7714879-7739608 GCA_028566095.1 Kryptolebias brasiliensis | reverse complement strand
AAATAAACAGTTTTTCACCATTTCATACCAATAATTACAAAAATATTATGTTATTATTGTACATTAATTATATGTTTCTATATTTTTCAGTTTTATTCTTATAAGTTTTAATTTTTCTTTCATCTAGCTCCTCCGTTGCTTTGCCAATCCAAGGTCAAGTCATAATTAGTAATAATTGTTTAAAATAATTTTCCTGTTTGTGTTGTAGGACGAGTCAGGGCTGTGTTCACATCATCGTTGCCCAAACTAAAGGCAACAGCTTCACGTTGGACCAGAGCAGCTGTGTGTTTCCCAGCATCCCTCAGGTGGTGCACCATTACTGCACTCAGCGGCTGCCTTTCAACGGCGCCGAGCACATGACCCTGCTGCACCCGGTGTCTCGGATCCACTGACCTTTTGTCCTTTTTTACATCTCTGTATGAGCCTTTTAATAATCTGATGTATAAAATGTGGGTGGAGCTCCCGGCGGACTTCTTCTTCTTCTTCTTCTTCTTCTTCTTCATTTATTTTCCTTTGTTGTGCTGCTGATGCAAAACACTCAAGCTTCTGTTTTGCATGTGAACAAGCTCAGCAGAAACGACACAGCGCTTTTTATTCTGATTTAAGTGTGACCTGGGTTAGGATGGGATTCAAGGATGTGTTTTAAACTCGACTGGAAGCTGCTGATGAGAGTTTTTGGTATTAATACAGAGTTAAAGTTTCCAAGGTGGAAAAAGTTGTTGCTCTCTTTCGTCCTCTGGTGGGCGTGGCGGTGCACTGCACCGCTCTAAAACAAAGAGTTCTTTAACTCAGATTTATACATGCTTGTAAAATTCATTCACACAAATGTATAATTCCACTTCTGAAGAGCTGAAAAGCAGCTGTTTTGTGTGAACACTTGTGTAAAATTATAGTGTAAACAGCTGTTTTTCTGCATCAACTGTAACTTGAGGTTTTTTTTGGTTTTACTGTGAATAAGGGAGCATTTTCCCACCGGACAATGTGTACTATGATGAGTGAGTGATTCACCCTGGTGCAATGTGCTCCATGGAGTAATGGTTCTGCTGCAATTATAGTTTCTACCAAGAAGAGCTGAAGCTACTGGCTAAAGCTAAACAAGCCTGATCATTCTTGAGGAGTGTTTTTAAAATTAATGTGTTACATCGGATCGTTTCAGGAACGTGCACACAGATCAGTTACAGAGAAAAGTGCAAGTTAGAAAACTAAACAAAAAAAATGTAAGTCTTATTTTATTGTATTTCTTTCACATTCCTTGTTCAGACCCCCTCGGCTAAAATGAAATGCTGTTTTTCCCTGAAGGTTTGAAACTTACTAACTGATAAAAGGTGACGGTTTTATATTTCCTTTTATTTCCTTCATGTTCTCTGAAAGTAACCCATCAACAGACACATTAACTTTTAGTTTAGTGGTTTAAGATTTGCCATTTGTATTCCAGTCTAAAGATTTCTGTCAAAGCTTCCATACAAAAAAAACTCCACTTTTTTTTGGTTTTAATGTCTTTTTATGTGTAAAAACTAATCATCCAAATGTTGTGAAACAGGTGATGATAAAAAGGTCCTGAATCTGAGTGCTGGAGATCCCCTGTGAGAGTCTCTGATCCTAATAAATCAAACATGTACACAACAAAACGTGTTTCTGTGCTTTGATTGAGTCGGATCAAAGCTTCTTAGCGTCTCATCAGTCCCAAAGAACCTGGAGAGACAGAATGAGGACATTTTAGAGCTTAATGCTTCTTAAAAACGTCCGTTGTCTCACAAGTTTCCTAACAGTGGTCTACTGTTTTATTTTGGAATCCGTCTACTTTACATGCTTTGTGCTATTTTAATCATCCATATATCAAAATGTTCAGCTTGTTTAACTTTTATACTTTTCAAAATACGAAACTTTATTTAGAATAAAGTTCCCTATAGAAATACATTTAAATGTCTTCAGAAACATTGTTCTCTTCTTCAGTGTACCTGCTCTGTTTTTGACTTCTTATGCTACTTTTAACTTACAGCTAATGTTCTGCCGCTTTTATCCTTTAGCTGCCATTTTGCTACTTTTTGCTTTTAGCTAAATTTAGTTCCTGTTTCCCTGATTATAGCTTTTGAAACTGTTTTGCTCACTTTAGCTTTAGCATCTGTTTTGACTAGATTTAGCTACTGTTTTGCTCCTTTTAGCTAAAGTTTTGCTAGTTTTAGTTACTGTTTTGTTGTTTACATTGTATTCTGCTACTTTTGGCTACTGTTTTGCTCATTGTAACTTTAGCATATGCTTTACTAATTTTACAAATTTTAATTTTTTACAAAATTTAACTCCTGTTTTGCCAGTTTTAGCTTTGGATCTACAAATTTTAAGCATATGTTTTGCTAATTTGAGCTACAGTTCTGCTCCTTTTAGGTTGTGTTTTGCTCATTTCAGCTTCTGTTCAGCTTGTTTTAACTTTAACAACTCAGTTTTTAGCTCCTTCACCACATTTTAGCTTCTGTTCAGCTCTCGACATTCACTTGATTTTCACAGAAAGTGCAGTTTTTCTTGTTTCCCCGGAACATATTACTTATTTTTGCCAAAACAGGAGCAAAAGCTATTTCTAAGTGTTGCAGGAAAGCGGTCAGTAGACTGAGGCCTGGAGCAGGGATAAGGTTTAACCCGAGGATCATGTTGAGGACAAACAGTTTACGTCCCTGCACTCCAGAAAGGTAAATGCAGCACTAAAAGGAGTAAGAGTAGTATCATTACACACATGTCAAGGATGCTTAATGTGGAGGAGGGGAAAAAAGGAGAGCATTTGACACCATCCCTCTCTTCTTCCCTTCTTTTCTTACGTATCTCCTTTACCGTCCTCCCTGCTTCGGTGATATCTGAGGCTGATAACTGTCTGGCAGCTTCTTCTCCTTGACTCTGGAGGAGGACATCGTCACAGCTTATTCATGTTTGATGCCAGGAGTTTGTGCTTTAATTCATGAAGGCCAGGGATCCACCGGTTCGGCTTCATTACTTTAAAACCACAAATGATGTTCAGGCATCTCACGAATGTTGTGACACCACATGGTTTGTGGACGGGTGTCAGGTGTCTTATCAGGCACTTTTAGCAGCATTGGACCTGTTTTATTTTAGATGTGGATGAGCATAAATGTTAGTGAAAAAAGTGTAAAATGTTGATTTCAACTTAGAGTTTACTTATGTGGAAGTCTACATTATTAGAAAATAATACAAACTGCCCAAAGAATTTGTCTATACAGGATCAATGATATAATCCAGGGTTGTGAACATTAATCTAGTAGAGATTAATGCATTCAAAGATTTCTTTCAGTTTCTTTCTTGGGACAAAATAATTTGAGGACAAATAGTTTTACTTGACGCAATAGTTCAGATCTCAGAGTGGGTTTCTGTGAAAAGGTTATTAACTATTAATGATGTTTGTGTTATAAATAACTCCCTGGACGACCTCAGTTTGTAGAAATAGAGTTTATTTCCAAGCAGGTTTGCAAGTTCACGACTAACTCAAGTGGCACCAAGACCAAAGTGGACTCCTGTCAACTGAGAGCAACTCCAGTATCAAAAATGTCAGGACAATAAACATGAATGCTATTTTATAAACCTTTACATGGCCGTCAGTTTCTCATTACAAAGTAGAATTTTATAGTTATTTGAAAGTGCTAATAGCAGCGGCTGGCTGTAGCACTTTCGGCGCAGCGTGGGGCACTTCCAGCAGGAAGATCATGATGTTTATGCCAAAATAACCGTGATTTAAAATCTTAACAGCAATGTTAAGGCTTATAAAATGGTCTTTGCATGAACCTCTATGAAATCTTTGGGACTGGAGTTGTTTTAGGACAACAGCAACTTGCTTTGCTCCTGCACTGAGCTGCATTGAGAAAGAAATGAGCTGTTTAGTTCAGTTTAGCTAAACTGCAACAATTCATTTTTTCAAAGGCAAAATGAATTGTAAATGTGTATTTTGTTCCAAAGGAGTGTCTTGTTATTGTCTGAGATTATCACCATCATCAGGAATGATCTTCTGTCCTCGTCTTCATGGCAGCAGAGCCAAAAAAAGCCTCTTTGGTTCTGCTAAGCAGTGTGTGTAATACTCTTCTTTCTACTTTGAAAGGATAGTTCAGATCTATTGAAGTGGGATTCTGTGGAAAGGCTGTGAATAATTAATACCTTACCTGTTGTAGATAGTTCTTTGAATAGCCTCAGTTTGGAGAAACAGGACTGATGAGCTAACCCCTCCTCCATTAGCTCAATCAGTGAATTGCTGCCACCTTAAAATGAGTTCAGTCTCCAAAATTTCATAGCAGTTTATGCAAATTATTTTTTGTTAACCTTTCCGTCACCACCAGTTTCACATTATGCACTTAATTTGGTGGAAATGATCTGAAATTCCTACTAGAGTTGCCCCTGGCTGTGCTAAAGCTAGCTGCTGCTGCTATTTACTCCTGCAAATGCATTAGGCCACAAATAATAAGACTCAGAAAGCACTGAATTGATCTGCTTTCATTTTTTCTTGAATTTACATGTTTTAGATGCAGAATCTTGTTAGATTTTGAAACCTTACTTAAGTACAGAGCCTTAAAGCAAATGAAACAGAACTTCATCTCTGGGAGTTTGCCGTTTTCGATGATTCTCCCTGAGGACTTCTATCAAGATGGATTTCATCAATGTGACAGCAGCTTCTCAAATTCTGCTCAACACAGAGCCAACTACACCTGGAAAGGCATTAATCATCATATGATACAGACCCAGAGCCTAGTCTGCCGTATACTTGAATGAATAACTTTATCTTGTCCTCTCCTATGCTATTGTACTCCCGTGCAATTGTTGCCATCTCTTCGGCTTGCATGACAGCCTGGCATGATCGCTGGCTGACTCCACCTGATGGACGTGGTGACTTGACATCTTGGTTTCACCTGACCGGCTCTGTTGGTAACCGAAGTGTTCCTGTCGTCCTTATCAGACGCATCAGGCTCGGTGCCAGTGACACGGCCTGGCCTTCGGTTGCTCATCTCCTTTCCTCACACAGGCATCACCTGCCGTGTGCGATCCATCTGCTCCGACTCCTGCTGCCGGGTTCGACCTCGGCTGGCAAGGTCAGGCGTGTTTTCAGATCGCGCTAGCAGGATGTTCAAGAGCCATTGTTGGTGTTGAAAGAAGCATAACCCACAGAAGACGTTTGTCTCACTCTGATTCCCAACTGATACACATCGGCTATGAGCCAACTTGAAGTGATGGTTCGGGTCTTCTGAAGTGGGGATCTGTGGAAAGGTTATGAACAAGTAATATCTTACCTGGTGCAGATATATCATTCAATGGCTAATGGCTAGTCCAAGGCAAAACTTTGTAAACTGATGTAGGTAAACGTTTAACTGGCATGTATTATTGTATGTGTCAAGTAGTTGTCCTGAAATACTGAAGAGCTTCACCCTAACTCTAGTTTTACTTTACTTTTCTTTTTCACTAAAACACTCTGTTAATTCTCTGGTTTTGTAATGACTTTGATGCATGCCGTACCGCTGGAATCTGGATGTCAAACATAGTTTTCATGCTTTTCCACCTTCAGTGCTCCTTTCAAGGGTTTCCACAACAGCCATGGGTGGCGATGATACGCTGATTTGTTAACAGTTTATCCAAGACAAGAAGAAGAAACAAAGTTTGAGGGACTTCTCACCAGGAATTAGATGTATTCTTGTTGTCCCTGAGTGATAAATCAGCAGCAGGCCCCCTTAAACAGTCTTTCCTCAAATCAAACATCTGTGTTGTTTTTCTGCTTCTGTGGTTTGAGCCTTTTTTGTCTGTTGTATCTTTGGTGCTCGCATTTTAGCAGGAAGAGGTTCATAGTGCAGCGTGCACAGTCATCACGGTCACAAAAATCTGGGCTGCCCCCCCTCTTGAGGGGACTGGCAGACCTTAGCAGACAGATGAAGATTATGTCACAGCAGAGTGGACGTGGAAAGCATCTGTTTCTGCCTTCAGGGGCAGCAAAACAACCCCACAGCATTATAAAACCGCCATCGTGTTCTGCTATAGGTAGGATTTACTTCTCTTATTAACCTAATTTTGCTATCTGTAAACACTCTAATGCACTAGATTTCCAAATAGCTCCACTTTGATTGTGTCAAAGCAAAGACTTTTATCTTAGAATGACTATAATTTGTATACAAATATTGAAATTTTGTTGCCTTTCTTTTTAAATTGGACACCACCATAGATTTTGACCATAAACTTACAAAGTATGGATAATACCAGCTAAAACCACCACTCCATGCTGTATGATGTTAAAACTATCAGCATTAGCTGTCAAACATGTCACTCAGGGAGTTTCTTTGCTGCGACACATCCTGGAAGCATTTTTTATGGTTTTAATTAAACTTTTAACAGCATCAAAAACTGTTGAAACTTTTGAAATTGCCATCCAGTTTATAGAACTGTAAAAGTTATACCGTGTTACAGGCTATCATTAATTAATTATTAATTATTATTCAGGTCACCCCATTTTTTTCCCAGCTTGCACGTTTCCTTCATAACTTTTATATACTCTTATAATGCACAACTTTAATTATGTTTGCTTGCTAATTCTGAAAGCCCTGGACTCCATTGTTTTTCCTTCAAGTGAAAGATCTGACTACTTTTTCCACTTGGACACCATGCAGCGGTCACATGTGGTGCAGATGCTGAGCAGATTGATTGTGTTTGACATACGGGACATTTGGTGTCGTGACTTTTGAAACCCAAACAGTTTTGGAATGCATCTGCAGTTGGAAGACAAATGCTTCCACCTTGTATTAAAACTCATGTTCCTCTAAGTTCACGAAACTTCTTAACAAGTAATTAATTTAGCCTTTGTTCCAAACACGCCATGTAAACTCTTTTTTTTTTTAGCTCCAGACATCCTATTACCAAGATTACCAGCTTTGTTTGTTTGTCTTCAGGTCAGGCAGGGTTAACGTTTGTGGTTTGAATAGTGAAGTTGTCAGCAGGTTGTGCAAGCTCAAACAGTCAAACAAATTTATCAGAGGTCTGCTTTGGAGAGCACAGATGGCTGAGGAATGAAAGCCACGCCCACGGACGCTGGCTGACCTGGAATCAGTTTCTCAACGCTGCTGAAGGCAAAAGGAGTTAAACCCATTTGTGTGCGTCCAGAAGAGAAGACATCCTTCGAGCTGGGAGAAGATAATTTGTGTCTGAGCGTCACTTTTGAGCTTTTATCATATTTTAAGACTGCTTGGTTGTAAAAGCTGATGAGGTGGAAGGGGATGTGTAAATCTGCAGATGGGACAAACAGGCTGACTTGTTTCACAGCAACTCAAGCATTCCTCTGTGATTTTAACCTCGCTTCCCAAGTTCTGTACTTGAGTAATACTCTTGAAAAGTTGGACCCATTCCCAGCCTCTGCTGTCCTTTATTCACACCATACTGACACAGGCATGCACACAAACGCTCGCATACATCACACCCTCCTTTCCCCCGGCTCCTTTTCTCATTCCCTCCTCCGTCTTCCTCTTTTGAAGAAGTTTTCCATGCAGATTCAAGTCAAACATCTGGGTCAGCTTACATCTAGTGGAACAAGACTTGCAGGATATTGTTGGCAGGATGTGATGTGTGAGCTGGAGCCGTTTTCTCTGTGGGAATCCCCAACACAAAGACACACACACACGCACACACAGAGTGACAGGCATGGTTACACAACAACACACTTTGTTTCCTGACATTCTCCCTGTTTAACACTATATCCAGGTGCAACAGTTCATTCCAGACATTTTGAAGTGCATTCATACAACACGAACCGTGCTTTGTCAAGTACAGTTTTTCAAAAAGTTTTAAAAAAGCAGAATAGCATTTAAACTATGTAAACAGGAAACAGCAAGCTGTACCCGTCAAATACAGATTCATCAGCACCTCTTCTTTCAAACACAGCGTTAAAGGAATTCTTCAGATTCTAGTGAATATCTTACCTGTTGTAGAAAGCTCTTCAAATGGCCTCAGTTTAGAGAAATGCAATCTAATCCTGACCAGATTCAAGAACTAACGGCTAGTCCGTGTGTCGGGTTGAGCACAGAGCGGATCGCTGCTGTCTTTAAAAATTGCAGTTGATTCTAAAGTTTTGTTTAGTGTGAATTAATTGACAATGTTTTGATGAGTCAAAGCCATAGTGGCTCAGAGAAACTTTGCTTAGAGTCAGAATGTCCACAGATGTTATGAAAACATGCTCGTCTAGGAGTCTGATGTTTTATCTCCCTACTGCCATAAAGACAGCTGGAACCACATGAAACTGTTTTATGTTTTTGCTCCCAGCTCCTTTGTTTCATTATGAAATAAAAAATACAGAACAAAACTACTACAGTCTCAGAGATTTTTTAACACCTCTGTCAGTTTTGCATCCTGTGGTTATTCTGGCAGATATATTAGGATATCTTTGGGCTGCTAGTGGAAAAAGATAAGTCTGTAGTATTTGGTTATAAAGTGTGTGCTTCTTAAGTCTTTTTTTCTTCTTCCGCTGAATGAAAAATTGCTTTGAGTACCATATTTTTTTAATCCAACATTGAGTTTGATACTTTAGTATCATGATAACACTACTGAGGAGACAAACCAGTATAGTTGTTAAATAACATATAACATAAGTAAAGCTCAACAGTGCTTTTTGTTTCATTATGAGCCTAATATTTCCAGTATTTGCATGTTCTCCCTGTGGTCTGTGGTTTACTCCAGGGACTCTGGTTTCCTCCCACAGACCAGTTTCCAGACAGTTAATTGGAAACTCTAAAGTTGTCCCTAGGGGAAGTGAGAGCATGAATGATTGTTTGTCTCATTTGTCTCTATGTGTCCCTGTAATGGACTTGCGACCCGTCCTGGTGTCCCCCGCCTCTCGGCCTGCTGGAGATAGGCACCAGCTCCCCGTGACCCGAAAAAGGAGAAGCGGGTAAAAGAAAATGGATGGGACTTCCAGCAGACCAGGTTAGTACAGTATTATGTGAATAATGTTCATATCTTGCTGAAATGAGCAAAGTCTTCCCTGAAAAGACAATCTAAACGGCAGAATGGCTTGCTGCAACAACCCTGCAGTGTTGAGTAAGAATTACTTTTCTTTTGGCATTTGCACAAGTTATTGAGCTATCCCCATAACATTAAAGATGCTAGCTTTAAGTCTATTATTTACGAAACATTGTCAAATGTTGAGCTTATTTCATCTCACACTTTGTCACATCTACTGTATGGTAAGTGAGTTTGGGTCAATGAAGGTCAGCAGCGTTTCTTGAGTTGTATGGTTTTGGTTTTTATTTGTTTTATTTTTCAACATATTTGAGTTTTAATCAGGAACCCAGTTTTAAAGCTAATAACGCTTTTCAGAGACGCTACTCAGTGGTAGAGCTACAGAAAAGTGTCTTGCCTGCAAGTCACACCCATTCAGAGCTCGTTTCCAGTTTTGTTTTTGGGACAAAGAGATTTTATTATTAACGTTGTTTTCAAAGTTTCAGAATATTTTAAGAATAATTGGTACCACAGCAAATGGAAATCCATTTCAGCATGTTTTAACTTTTGATTATAGGTTATGTATATTTTGTTGATCTATTCGCCCACACAGATTATTCAGAACTGAATTTATTGTGAGATGTAGCACCAGCGTTGTGTTTTTTAAATGCACCCATCCCAACTTTTCATGAACGTACTGCTTGCTCGAAATGAAAATTGAATTTATATAACAAAGAAACAGTTAAACGGGTGTCTTTTTTACCCATTTCCAATCAAAACCAGAATCTGAGTGATGCACACACATATCATTTGGTTCTTTATTTGTATCCCAGCAGCATCTTGACAGTTTTGGTAACAGTGTTTTACGCACAAGGTCACAAGAAGTAGGGGTGCAGATGGTGCTGCAGCACCCCTTGATAGATGAAAGAAGACAGTTAATAAAATATTAATGAAAAAAATGATAAAACTTGATTTTATTAGGGCTGCATATGTCTAAATCCCAATATTTTGATATGAGTTTTGTAATCCTGGTAGATAAACCAGCAGTTATTATAAATCTGTGTGCAAAATCTTACAACCGCTCAAAACCTATTAAAGAGTGGCCAGATTATCCTTAGGTCATGATTGCAATTTTATGGATATTGTCTGCCCCAAATATACAGCATATTTTTTTTATTGTCCATATTCAGATAAGACAACATGCACTGCCAGTGTGCATTTTACTGCACATGTCATGGTATTCTTCACATAGGTGACAGCCATCTCCCCCTCAAATGAAACATGTTCCACGGTTATGTTTACATACATAAATATTTACATAAGTATCTTTAAAAACCAAATAATCAGCCAGTAATTGTTGGTTAAATGTGATGTTTAATATGTTAAAGCATTGGTTATTTCTGAAAAAAGATTACAAAATAGGTGCAAGATCTCCTATTTTTCAACACTGAGTACATACAATATTTATATGCTGATTTGAAACTTTATATATGTTCACAAATTATTCATGTGCAAGAAGTGCTCAGACATTCATTTCTGAAGAACTCCATTTCTTTCCAGTGCCTTCTTAAAACTACCATACTGAAAGAAAAACAAAAGTTTAAATTAAACTGTGTTGAAATGGACCCTGTTATATGTGTTGAGAGGCTCAGTGGAACTTGATCCGGATTAGTCGTGGTATGAATAACAATTGCAAAAGAAAAACAGTCCTGTCACTGAATTCTCCATGTTTTGTGCACCCAAAATCTAGCTGCTTGACATCTTTGCTCATTTGTGTTTGTAGTGTTTAGAGATTGCATAAAAAGGGGTGGAAAAAAGAAAAAGCCATCAGATTTAGAGTTCATTCCCCTCCTTCTCCTCTTCTCTCGTGTTTCTCTGTCTTCTCTTGCACAGTTTCAATCCTACTTCTGTGCCGACTCGCCTTTGTCCCCTTCCTTCTCCTTGTCGTCTGTTTTGTACTCCAGGAAGAAGTCGTTGCAGGCGACTGTGAGGGCCCCCATCAGAATGATGAACTCTGTGAAGTCCACCTCTCCATCGTTGTTGGCGTCCAGGTCGTTCATCACCTTTTCTACCGCTTCATTGTCTTTGGAGTTCTGTCAGGAGGGAACAGAAACAGAGAGTCAAGAATTTCTTCTCAGTTATAATGTTCTTTTTTTGCTTGTCTTGTCTGTCTGTGTGTGAGGGCATTCAAAGCTGAACAGGCTTGTTCCAACTTGTGTTTGAGTGCATACCTGCACTTTGTGTGATGCGAACGTGCAATCTGTGAGTGCACATATTTATCTATTGACACAATCCGCTCTTACCCCAAGGTAACTCCCCAGCTCCTCTATTAGCAGCTCCTTGAGTTCGCCCCTGCTCAGGGTGTACTTGTCACCTTCCTTTCCTGAGTACTTGTGGAAGGTTTTGATGAGCATCTGCATGGCGCTCTCCAGGTTGGAAGATGGTTCCTTGGACATGCTGGAAAGAGGTCAACAGGTTAGACTCTGCAGGAAAATGCCCGCTCCATCCCTTGTTGTATGCGTGGGGCCACATAGCAAATCAAGGGTGAAGCCACCTCCAAGATAAAGAGACAGCTGGACAGAGAGAAAGCAAATGAGTTTTTTTTTTTTTTTTTTGGCTAATGCTGACCCAAAATTTTAGATAGTGAGGTCAGCTTTCTACATTTGGATGGAAAGGTGGAGGATAGCGATGGAAGAGGCTTTTCGAACGGTCTTACACACATTGTGTCCGGCATCTTGGAGCGTCTTGTGCTGGACTCGTGGAGAGACTGTGCACACACAGACACAGATAAGTCACTGTCAACAGCGCAGAGCCTGGGTTTGAATCTTATCGTGCGGAAACAACAGATAACTGGTTGTCGCTCGTGTAACTGGTAATACGTCTAACAATTAACGCTGCTCTACCACTGATTTCGGTGTAAAACATGTTTGTTAGTTACTCGTGTGACAGTCTTATCAGTCCAAATGGACGCCGGAAGTGAAACATAACACTTAACATTCAGAAACTCAGGGGGTAAGTAACCTAACACAGGGAGATCTCACAGATACGTTCAACTTTATACCTCAAATTGATGTACAGAATAAAAAACAACAGCATTTGTTTAAACTTAAATCATAATACTGATAGATGATCAACCTCCCTGTGCATGATTTATAAATGGTTACAAAAGGAGAAGCAGCTGTCAGTCACATGGTTATCTGGTCTGCAGAGCGATGAACAGGCCAGTGGACACCATAGCTGGAAAATCTATAGGGTCATCTGTCTCAATGACTGCCACAATACAATAGGGAAACCATAGAGATGCAAATTCTGACAGTAACACAATACTGAGTATGGTAATAATGCCTATACTGCACTTAATGAAGGAGCCATGTTAAAAAATGCATAAGCAGGATTTATTGAGGTACTATTTCAGTCTTATGGGCTTAATTCTACAATAATATCAGTTTGTTTACACATTGACAATTGGGCTGTACTGTTATTATCTCCCCAAATATTGCTTAGCAATTGAAAATAAACCCATTGAAAGACTCAAACAATCTGTTCTCCAAGTCCAAAAGCCCAATCTTGACTAAAGGTTCTGGTTTATCAGATGCAGAAGAGAAAGTCCAGTAAAGCAAGAAGTGTTTCTGTCTTACCTGAGTGCTGATGGAGGGCTTCCTTTGTCTTTAAAGAGCAGCAGGGGACTGAGCCAAGGCAGAGTTGGATGGGGAGAGAGTTTGCCACTGGCTTAAATATCACCGGCTCCCCCCTCCCCCTCCCCCTCCTCCCACCCCCTCCTCCCCCCCCTTCCTCACCCCCTGACTGTCTCCTCTTTCTGTCTTTGCAGGTGTTGTCCCCTCCCTCCAATCCCATCTTTTTTTTTGTTTTTTGGCATACAGTATACAGTTACACTCAGAGGTTTACATACACCCAACACGGACACCTCATTATGAGGCTTTAATGGTTTGTTTGAATTGTTCTTTTTCCAAAGTGGAATAATTATACATCTTCAATGTTTTTTAAAAACAAGAATTGGGTGCACACATTTGAATTTGTTGTAGCTTTATTCTAACTCATAGGGGTCAAAATTATATGGACAGGTTCAAATTTTATTATACATTCACCAAAGTATTTTAATAAGTGGTGCTGAAGGTTAGATTGACTTCTCACTTGATAAGGCCAAGAATCTTTAGTGATTATAATGACTGCAGCTGGCATTTTATCTTTACCAGCATAAAAAGGATTTGTTTAACAGCACTCACTGGATTGACCGACACTCAGAACAACAGGAAAGTTCAAGGAACTCAGTGAAGAAGAAGACATTGGTCAGGATTTTTGGGAACCACCAAGGCTCAAGCCTGCCATGAACTGGAAACTGCAGGAAGACCGGTGTCACTGTCCACAGTGCAGTCAGTTTTACATCACCATGAAGGGAGAGGGTGCTGACAAAGAAAGAAGCCCCAGCTGTGAAAGCGACACCTTCAAGTTCGATTGAAATTTGCTGCTGCCCTCATGGACAAACTAATGGAGAAAGGTTTTATTATCAGATGAGACAAAGTTTGAGCTGTTTGGCTACAATGACAAGTATGTTTGCAGGATTCATGGTGAAGCTTTCAGACCTAAGAACACTACTGTGTATCTAATGTGTTACAGAACATGGAGGAGGAGGACAACCTGCAAATTCTTCAACTTCACCTTAAATCAGCAGCTAGATGATTGAAACCTGGACACAGCTAGGTGCACCAACAGGACCGTGATCCCAAACACACATCAAAACTGGTTTCTGATTGGATAAAGCAGTCTGTCATGAAGCTTCTGGAGTGGCCTTCACAAAGCTCCAACCTCAACCCTACAGAGAGTTTGCAGGCTTTGCCAAAAAGCCGGGTTTGTATTAAATGAACTCTACCAATTCTGCCTTGAAGAGAGGTCAAATACCCAGCCAGCATGATGGAGAAGCTTGTTGATGAATACAAAGAGGGTATGGTTGAGGTGCAACTTTCTAAGGGAAATATTAGTAGAGTTGTAGGTACATATTTGAGCCTGTATGCATCATTTTGACTCTGTGTGAATTAGAGAAAATAAAAAAAAATAAAAAAAATTGGTTCAAACAAGTCATTAAAAGCTCAAAATTAATAAAACATCCATGTTCATGATGAGTGTATGCAAACTCCTACTGCAATTGTAGATTTTTAACAGAGGGAGCCACACATTAAAAACATATTGTCACAGTTTTATTCTATATCAGCCATTACATAGATTAGGCACAAATAATACAGCAATACATAATATGTAATGTTAGCGCAGCAAAGTTAAATGGACATGACTCCAGCTGCTAAACACACACAAACACTTTCCAGTATTTTGCAAGAAATAAACAAAGGGAAGTCTGCACAATTTCCTGGGAATGATCCCATAATCACAAACATTTGTGTATTATTGCATCCAGTTGGTGGATTTTTAAGTATTTTCTTAATCTGCTGTATGTCCAAATGAAAAAGATTTATTGTGGTTGGTTATGCTCTGCTTGGTTGTTTGTAAAATCTAAATGGGATACAGTTACTATTGAAAGACAGCTAATTATAAAAGAAGTCATGTTGGTCTTTAAAATAAAAGCTCAAAACCAAGAAAAATTTGTGACATTTTCCAGATGATATTCAAGTCTGCTCACATTTAATAGGAGTTCATTGGTAGTGCAAGTTTAGTTATTTTACCACATCAGTCCAGAGAATTTAGCTTGAACCACTCTGCTGTACCTTAGCTTTGCCACCACAGTCCCACCTGAACAAGAAAGTGACTGCAGATGGTCCAAGAGACTGACGTTATTCACAGGAAGTACCAAAACTCATGAGGAAAAAGTCGAAGATTTTAATAAAGCCCATGATTACACAGTCTAAATGCCCAGAGTTCCCAGGACAAATAGTTAGTAAAAGCGAATGCTGGAAGCGTTTTTGCAGTGTGAGCATAAACGGCTGAGCTCAGTAGGTGTAAATGAGGGTATTTACAATGGGAGTGTCTCGGTGAGGCGCGGTGATCACATGACCTGTACTTATGTGTCTTATTTGCTGTTGAGTCTGAAGCGTTTGGTGCTGTGGCAGTGCAAAGGGTGCAACAGTTTGGTAGTGTGTTCAAAAAAAAGAAAAAGAAAACATGTCTGCAAAATAAACCATTACTAACAACAGTCACAAATCACTAAGATGAAAAATTGCATCAAATTAAAAAGGGAGGCTTTTTAAGTAGATTTTTGAAGTTATGTATATAAATAGTGGTCGCAAAAGGAATAAGGGTGTATCTAGCAAATGTGTTTAATGTAACGTGCAGTATAAAAAGACCGCTGTTGTTTCTTGCTTAACAAAAGAGCAGCTTCTGACAGCAACATCACCACATTGCCCTAGGAGCAAGATCACTGGAGTCCAGGATTGCTTTCATGCAATTGTTTGTGTCCCAGGGTGTGTTACTCATGAAATGCCTAATCCAGCCATTTCCCAATGCCTAATGCCCGCGGATCTCGTTGCAGGTCAAACAGGGCGTTCAAACTGTACAAGGGCGTGACCGCCGAGGGGAAAAAAAAGCCCTAAAAGCTGGGGCTAAAACCAACAAACAATTATGATCACTTTTGAAGAGAGGACAGGTTAGGTTTCTGCGTTTTCAGTCACCATCTTACTGCTTCAGATGATTTATTATCCCAAAATTATAAATTTCTTTTTAACTTCTTGGAGTGGTATAATGCTGTTCTTCTTTAAGAATGGGGATTTGTTTACCCGGACGCCATCTCAGACCTGCTCTTCTAGTCCAAAGCCCATTTAACCGGGACTATTTTGGGCTCCCTTTTTGACCCTAATGGTCCCTTAAGGTGTGGATTCCATCCCCGCGTCTTAATTATTTAGCTAAAGGTCACACCTGACGTCCCAGTTTCTAATTCATGGCTGAGTGAGAGTAAAGAACATACTGAGTTAAAAAAAGAAAGAAAGATAAAAAAGCAAGACGGCTCACAGATTTGGTTAGAAAGAGACGACAAAATTAGGTGAGATGAAGTAACACAAAGCTTGAGCAAATCCGTTTGTTTTATTGTGCTAAAATGGCCAGGAATGTAAAAAAAATAAAAAATAAAATAAAAAGATTTAAGTGCACCCAGTTACTAATTAGGACATTTTCAGTTTTAATGAAGACAAAAATACCACTATCTCATTAATTATTCCTTTAGGCCTTACATGCCCGGCTAAATGATTGGATGGACAAGACAGAACTGTAAAAACAGTTCTCTCTCCCCTCACACACACATGCAAAAGAGGAAAAAACAGGGGAATGTAGTAGCGTGTTAAGATACTTCAGTCAAGTTTCCAGGGAAATCCTAGTTTACAGGGAAGCGTTCACAGCTGCATGTACATTATAGTGTACAAATGCACGCTATCATATTAAATGATCATATTGAGGTAAATGTGCTAAATAGTGGGATGCACATGCTGTACATATTAACATAGTGGTAAATGGCAGCACAAAGCTACTGTCATGTGCATAATTACATATAAAAAGAAGTGTTTTTTTTTAATAGCTGATTGTGGTGTTAAAACTTTTAACATATATTTGTATTTTAATATATATAAAAATAGTGGTTTTCCAACTTGTTTTGGCATCATTCTTATGTTGTGTGGTGTATTTTTATTAGTAAAGGAATGGATTGTCCCCTATGATGTCGCCTCCTCTGTCTTCTTCTCTCCTTCCTCCTCAGCAGCGGCAGGCGACTTCTCTGCAGCTTCCTTCACCTTTGCCGTTTCCTCCGCCTTCTCTGGTTCCTTTTCCGCCACCTTTACCTCGGCTGCTGCGGCTACCTCAGCCGTCGCTGCTGCCGCGCCTTCCTTAGCTGCCTCTGGCGTCTTCTCTCCCTCCGCCTTCGCTTCGACCTTTACCCCCACCGTTGCGTCCGCTTTCGCCTCCTCCTTAGCGGCTTCGTTTGCCTTCGGCTTTGCTTCTTCCTTCGCCTCAGCGTTTTCCTTGGGTTGCTCCTCTGTGTTGTTGGGGGCACTTTGTGCAACCTGTCCGGTTGCTGCGTTCTGTGCAGGCTCCTCTTTGCTGGCGACTTTCTGCTCGCTGAGCGAACACGCCAGGTAGCCGACGAGCTTCATGTACTCCTCGAAGCCAACCTTGCCATCTGAATCGGTATCTAGTCCCTGACACATTTCATTGACTGCATCCTTG
Source organism: Kryptolebias brasiliensis (assembly GCA_028566095.1). NCBI lineage: Eukaryota > Metazoa > Chordata > Actinopteri > Cyprinodontiformes > Rivulidae > Kryptolebias > Kryptolebias brasiliensis. The sequence goes on along the minus strand of JAOXNZ010000177.1, from coordinate 7,722,481 downwards.
CTGTCTGCGCCCTAGGTAGTAGATGACAACATAAAGTTAATAACTGGATGAACATTAGTGAAACCATCTATGATCAGTACATGACTGCCTTTTAGTGCCTCAGAAATTGGCATAAAGTATTGCACAAAAGGTTGAAATCATCCCTAATGCTGAGTCAGTGTTCACACTATTGTTTTCCTGCTTTTACTATTTCTGTACATAACCTCACTTTGACTCCTACTACTTCTGCATACTTTGTGTTATTTTAACCATTTTTATACCAAAACATTGAGCTCATTAGGAGATGGCTGCTTTGACTTCTGATTTTTGCAACTTTTATACTTTTCAGGATATTTAACTTTAATTTACAAATAGTTTCCCATACAAATACATTGAGATCTCTTCAGTTCATTCAAAAACTTTGCTCTCTTTAAAATCTCCTACAGCTTACTTCTCCTATTTTTGTTTTCTTATGCTACCTGTAGTTTTTAGCACTCAGCATTCACAGTCTCTCTAGTTTCTTTCTAACTTGCTTCCAATCAGCCAGACTTTCCTGTAATCTTTAAAAGATTATCTTTTTCTTTTGACTTTGGCTGCTTTTTTGCTTTTTTTTTTTGTTTGTTTTACCAGTTGTGTCTTTGTGTTGAGCTGCTGGTGACAAGGTGTCTAAAGATGTGATTAAAACTGAGTTCTTTGCTACGTTGTCTGTCATGTGTCGACACAACTCTGGTTCATCCTGTGAGTTTAGGAGTTAAGTGGCTTAACAAACAAAAACAACTCCAAAAAAAATAAAATTTCTTTGGTCAGATACTAGACTCAAAGCAAGTGAAAGCAGCCACACGCCAAAGAAAAACTTAGAAGCCCCTCAGAAATCCTGAAGAACTGCTGACTGGCTGATTGGAGGCAAATCATAAAGCAGGGAGAATTGACTTGAGACTTTTGCACAGAGCTTGCTTCTCTGTGAGGTGAACAACAGAAGTTTAGTAAAACTTTTTCAAACCGAAAGGATGTTGCCAAGCTGGGACGAGACAAGGTTTTGGAATTCTTTCTTTCCTAGAGACTCTTTTCCTTTGGCCGACTTGAGGAAGACCTTCACCACCGTCTGAATGGCCGTTTCCATGACTCCTTTTTCCTCTCTGGGGAAAGGAAGAAGTCACATAGGGAATACACAGATTAGACAGATTGTTGGGAGAAACAGTCTGATTTAGCACTTTTTGCAGTGATGGGATGACGCGGCGGAAAATGAAAACCGAGGATCTCCGCGTCCCTGCGAAGCTTTTCGTTTCAGTCCGCTGGCGCCGGAGCTGCAGTGAGGGAGGGGCGGTGACGTGAGATAGGTGGAAAGGGTGAGAGCGAGTCAGACTGAGAGACGAGCTGCGACGCACAATGGAAGTTCTGATCTTTGATAGGTCATCTGATCTACTGAAGCTACCAGCAGGGGACTGGGATTCAGATTACCTCAGGGATTACCTCGTCCCTGTCTGCTCTTCTCTGTCTTCTTGTCTCACTTTTGCTACCTTGCCAATTCCACCCTTTCCTTTACCTGCCGCTGCCTCATCTCCCAAAACATTGTTGTAGGACTTTGTGTTGCACACAAACACGCGGAACCAATTGTGCAATTAGGCCTCATACCTTAAAAAAAGATCAGCGGTTTGCTGCTGCACAGTCAAACCTGCAGAAATATTTGTCCATACCTGACTTTGACAATGAGACCATCAGGAATTTGAAGCACGGCTGATGGACAGATAAACTACAGCTGTTGCTCAAATGGTAACAGGGCAACAAGTGACACGTTTGCAGGAATTCCGTTCATTGCTCTCTGCGGAGATCACTTAGACAGGAATTTACAGGCTGACTCGGAGCAACGTTCCTGCCTCGAAGCAGTGAGACAGATATATGTTCAGGGCAAACAAACCCGATCACCAGTTAGTTTCAGTATTCAAACAGCACAGAGCAAACGGCAAACTGTTGACTCTTTGTTTCAACGAGGACGCAGCCTCGCGCCAAAGAGTGACGCCATATAAACATCTCTGTTACTGAGCGTCAAACTGAGGCCTTCACCTGGAACATACAATATATATATGTGTGCGTGTATACAGTACATGTGGCCATTAGGGGAAGGGCCTGTTAGGATCATTATACATATAGAATGACAGCGAACTCAGGGTCATTAACATCTAACATTTCACTCAACCCTTTTCAGATAATTCAGGTGAACCAGTTCTCAAGACATAAAAACGCACATTTCCCGAGCAGCTGTAAAAAGGTTATAAACATGGATTAGAAAGAAGTTAGTTTCCTCCACACCTGAATAAAGGTGTGTTTGTCAGCTTTTTATCTCCCACCTTTTGATGGAGGGCAATGATGTGTTTGCGTGTCTGTATATGTGTGTGTTTTTGTTTGACTGTTAGTAAAATATCTCATGATCTGCTGGACGAACTTTAATGAAACTCTCAGAAGGTTATCATTGGATAAACGTCTACAGCTGATTAACTTTTAAAATCAACACGATTCAAGATGGCTGCCACAACTAATCAAATTTATCAAACACATAAATGCTTCTAACTCTGCCAACTTTATTGATACTGAGCTAAAACTGGGTGTGACAGTACCTGAGAGTGATCTTTAGCACATGCTCTGGGTGCTACAGATCTTTGTTTAAAACTTTGCATTTAAGTATTGGAGTCACCTCTGCCTGTCTGTTAGCAAAACTTCCCATGAACCACTGGACAGATTATAACGAAACTCTTAGAAAGTAATCACTGGGTTTATGTCTACAAGATAAAAGTTTAGGAGATTCAAGATGGAAATTTGACAGCTAATTAACCTTAGCAAACACAAAAATGCCTATAACTTAGCCAATTGTACAGATACCGAGCTAAAATTAGGTGTGGTAGTAGCTAAGAGTCACTCATATCACATACTCTGAGCTCTGGCATAATTATTATTTTCAAGATTCGACCAAAACAGCTATAACTCAGTCCCTTCTCAGCATTTTAGTCTAAAACTCTTGCATGAAAGGCTGCAGAAATATGCCACAGGTTTTTAATATATAAAACACATATTACCCGAACAGTTGTAAAAAAAAAAAAAAAAACATGTTACAATCGCGGGTTAAAAATAAAACAAGAGGTGAATAAAAGGTGTTTGTTTTGGCGCAAAACTCTGTTGGACGTTTAGGGGACTTCTTCCTGCCTGTGACACACCCTTTGTAGCCTGAGTACACAAGGGCCTTAACGGCTCTATCCCCAAACACACACACACACACACACACACACACACACACACACACACACACACCCGCACACACACACCTACTCTATTGACTCCATTCATTACTGAACGCACACGTGCCTCTAATTTAAACAAATTAATTCAAGACTCTCAACGCGCCAGAGCGCCACGATCTAGTCCCAAACTAATCCTTCTGATTAGTACCCCCAAAACATCATGGCAAATAATTAAACACGCACTCCTACAACCAAAGGTTTCCCGTTTCCCTCCCCTCCAGAGCCCGAAAGATTGCGTTTCCATGCGGGCGAACGTGATCCAGAGGGGCGCGCGGAGTCATGACAATACTACCGCTGCTGTGGCATCAAATATTAACAGAGGAACAAGCTGGGCTGCGGCTACAAGCTGAGGTGAGCAGCAGGAGAGGGACTGCTGTCTGTAACCCAGCTCATTCTGTTCGCTTCTGACGCATCTGAACGCGCCCGAGCCGCAAATTTCAACAAAACTAAACGGTTTGTTTTAACTAAAAAAAAAAAAAAAATCCTAAAATAAAAGTGGTTCTTGGCGCTTTACAAGCTCGGAAAGCTGTTGATTTTGCAGGCCTCCTGATAAACATAGACTGTGACGGGGAAAAAGTGCCCCCCAAAAATGCGCTTTTACGCACGAACTGGACGCCCCCGGAATGTGCTGCGTTCACGGCCTGTCACCTGAAGCTTCCCCCAGCTGGTTTGCAAACGAGCCACAACTGTGTCAGCACATTCAATACCAGCTAGTTGCTGGAATTAAGAAGAGAAAACAAGACAGAAAGCGCAAATAAAAAAATAATTTTTTTTTAGCCTACTGTTTTATAAAAGTGCGACGGAAAAGCTCGCAGGACGAACTCCGTCCCGCGCTCACAGGCAGCAGCCAACTTTCACGGGACGCCTCTTGCGAGAGTTGATCGAAACGTGGCAAAAAACCTTGGCCAAATCAGCTGCTCATACTGAAGGAGAAGCTTTAAATACCCCCTCCGATAAGGAAAACCACATTAAACTCACCGTTCACCGTCGGCGGGACAAGAGATGTGTGTAAAATGTGCGCAAATCTGCACTTTATGTCCCCTTCTACGCCGCTGCTTTGCACCCTGCGGACTTGCCAAACTAGTAGGACTGCAGAATCTCTTCCGTGATTTGGACTTTTTTTTTCTGTCCTTAAAAGTTTCCAACCCTCTCACAAGTCAAAGGGCGTGTACCTGGGAGAGTGGGAGGAAGAGCTGTGGAAGAGCGCGACCATTACTCGCGCAAAAAGGGAACAAAGGTTAATCAAATTACTTAAAGTTATGTGGGTTTTTTTTTTTTTTGGTTTTTGTTTTGGAATTACGTCTGGCTTATGGAGCAGCTGTTTCCCTTCAGCTCGGCTGCCTTTGTGGTTTGGAGCAAAGAAAGGCTGGGTGGGATGACTTCATCTGTACAAGATTCAGATCATTCCAAAAGCATTTTATTTCACTTATTAAATGAAGAGATGAGGGGGGAAACTGTCAGATTGAAGGCCATAAACCAGAACTTCCCTTTTAGTGTGAGTATATCATCTGTACTGTGAAGCAGAGGCCTAAAAGAGACAATCACAGGGGGAACTCCACCTCCACAGCTGGAGTACTATTAAGAAGCTGACAGATGTTGACATTCTGGGTATTAAAGGGAAAATTCAAATCTTTTGAAAAGGTAGGAACCATTAATATGAACCTGAGTGTTTTTAACGTCGTTCTCAGCCTCACAAATGGCGGGTCTTGACAGAACTGAAGTCACAGCACCGGTTGTGCAGGGGTGGGGGGTGCACGACAGGCCAGCACTGGCCTGCATGCACTTCTCAATTTGTGTAACTTGTGCCATGATGCTTGAGTGGCACGTCGTAAACAAGAACAGCAGCGAGGCAAATTCTTTCTTCAGACGACGGAGCAAAAGCTGAAAAGGTAGCCTACAATCATTGCAATCATTGGGGTGAAATCTTTCAAACGTTTTTGTATAAAGATCGGCCTTCCTGTGTGTGACTATTGCTTGTATCATTGCTGCTACATAGTTTTGTTTTTACTGGCGACGCCTGCAGAGTGTGCCGTACGTCTAAAGCACCAGTATAAATGGCAGCTCCATTCTGTTGACGTCACAATTTGTTCATCCTGTGAGTTAGCTGCTGGTGTAAATGTGGAATAATTCATCTAATAAACAACTAGTCTGAGCGGGGCCGAGACCAAAGTGGATTGCACCTGCAGGTGTTGTTCAGGTCAGAAAAAGGCAACAAACTGTGTCATGCAAAGAGGTTTAATATTAGCTAATGTAGCATTCTTTCACGCCAGTATGTTGTTTTGTAAGGGAGTTGTTTTATATGCCTAAAAAACAATAAAATCATGCCCTTATTTGGCTCGCAATTAGCCTAGCCTGGACAAAGACTTTTGGCTCTGAGCTCCATGACTGATGTCACGGTTGATAAGCTATTAACTACTGATCACTTCAAAAGAGACAGCAATATTACGATATATCTGCCTCCAGACTGGAAGTGCTACAGCTAGCTGTTGCTGCTATTAGCTCTTGCAGAAAATGATACGTTCCTATGTTAATAACAATGTAATGCAAAACTGACAATGAGGTAATGGTTGATAAATTAACGGCCGCCTAAAACGCTTTGAAATGTTTGAGTCTGGAGTTGTTTCAAGTCGATAACAATCCATTTTGGTCTCAGCCCCGCTCTGACTAGCTTGGTCCAAATTTAAACTATTTCTCCAAACTGAGGCAGTTCAAAGAGCTACCTACAACATGTAAGATACTGATTGTTCATAACCTTTAGAACTCCACTTCATAACTACCACTTTAACAAACCAGCTTGAGTAAATGAACTTCAAAATGACACAGAAAAACCACTGTGATGACTCACAGTTATGCTTTCAGACTTTCAAAGTGACTTCTTTAAACATTTAAAGTGTGAAAGTATTTCAGGTATTGGCGTAGCCAGATGCTTTTACAGTCTTGTAGTAAACTGCCTCCACAGATTATATCTCCCTGCTGTTGTTTTTTTATGTTAAAATGGAGACACCAGTGTCCACATGCTTATCTGGAAAAGCTCTTGACTACAAACAGACAGTGTACACACAGTCTTCCTCGCCTAACTGGGTGCTGTAATCATTTCGTGGGTTTTCCTGACTCATTGGCCCAGGCAACGCAGGCACTGTAACATGGGGTAATTTGGATACAAAGGTCACATTTACTTATCAGTTTGAAATATCTGCACTCTTGTAGTCAAGTTTGCAGCACCTTTTTTATTGCTTCACAAATTATACAGGCTATAAATCAGAAGTGAAGCAATCCAGCTCCCATAACTTTGTCTAGCTGTTAGATTTAATAACCAAATCAGCAAAAATTAGTCATTGGTGCAAAAACAATAGGGCCTTCCAGACACAACAAGCTGCCTTTGGGCCATTACGCAGTCTACTGAGGCCTCACTGATGGAGACTAAAGATCAGGCTTTTGCATCATCCCTGCTTAATGCTTGGACAGGCAGCTTTGTACAGACATTATAAAGCCCTATGGAACAAGATATGGGTTTGATGGTGTGGCAGCAGTAATCCATATCGGATTACAGGGTCTTAAATCAAAGCTATAATACACTACTGCTCAACCAGACATCATATAATGTGAATAAATGACAAGAGACTGAGAGTGGGTGGTTGAAGGTTCAAAACAACAGAGCCTTTTAATTCAAAGTTCCCCTCATTCAACAAATGGTTAACTAAGAATGTACACATGTGGCACTGATGGAGTGGAGGAAGAATTCAAATGCTCCTCAGTTTACAGCTGAACCGCCCGAATAAACAGATCTGATTGGTGCTGCGCAACCGACAGAGTCAACTACTGGCTGAAGCCTCCCTGTTTGCTCGCCAGTTTTCCAATCAGCTGCCAGAACTCGGAGAAAGTCAGCTCCCCGTCGTTGTTCTCATCTAGGGAGCTCATGAGCTGGTCGATGACTCCGGGATCGCTGGCGTTCTGTGGGTGATGACAGACGGGACACCGATCGTTAACGGATACAACAAAATACTGTCCTAACGCCTAACGGCTGAGTGGGGTAATAAATATATGATTGTGTCAAATTTCTTCACAATAAAAGTCTTTGTTTAGGCTACGAACAGGTACCACATCATAATTAATTAACTTTAAATATTTACTATAAGGTAAATGTATTGTTCAACACTTTAAAACCATCCCACTGTAAATTGACTACTTCTTTAACTAGAAATTAGATTTTTGGATTTTTAAAATAATTTTCTATGGAATGGTTTTTGAGGGTGGCTCAGCGGCGTAGTGGTTAGAGCTGTCTCCTCCCAGCAAGAAGGTTGCAGGATCTCATCCCGGCCTGGGGCCTTTCTGG
>JAOXNZ010000177.1:7697303-7714779 GCA_028566095.1 Kryptolebias brasiliensis | reverse complement strand
AGTGACTGCTGGAGATAGGCACCGGCTCCCCGCGACCCGGAATGGAAAAAGCGGGTAAAGAAAATGGATGGATGGAATGTTTTTTCAAACTATAGAAGTACATAAAAAGTATATAATGATGTTATACTGTATTACAGTACATTTACACTTATAAGAGCAGTACTAAAAGCATGCAGTGTTAGTATATAGTAATATAAGAAGTGCTACACATGCAAACTCATAAAGTTTACCTGGTAATAATCATTAAAGATTGAATTCACAGACATATTACTTAAAGAAACATCACAAAATGATAATGATGACTGTTTTTGGCCTTATTTGCGTCCTAAAGTAGAACATATCTGAGATATTTCTCAACATCTGAAGCACTAATTGGAGTCAAGAAAGGATATTTGTCAAGGAAAATATTAATGTAAAGAGAATCCAACAATCTCAGCGCTGGACAGTTTCTGAAGTGAAGTCACTAAAACTCAGCTGATCAGGATGTTAGTGAGAAACAAAGAGACAAACCTTGACGAAGTTGGAGAGCTGAGACGTCACCAGCTTGTGGAACTCATCTTTGCTCAGCGTGTTGGAGGACGCATCATTCCCAGCGTACACCTTAAACTGGGAGACAATGGTGGTGATGGCTGCTTCCATGATGCTGTCAAGTAAAACAAAAGCCTCACTTTCTCATAAAGCCAGGCTTAGAGTTAAAACAGCGGCTCGTTTGTTTCCTTTACCTTGCTGTGTTTGGACTCAACGAAGCGAGGCGCAGAAGGTGCTCAGGGCGTGAATCTGTCAACCCTGACCATCACCTTCTCTAAATATACTCGCTTCCCCTCCATCGCTGGTGCACACATCAGCGGAAAACCCTTAACCTGCCCTCATGGCTGTCGGATTTCCATGACTCCGGCAACATCATAAAAAACTGCCACGCTGACCTACAAAAAGGGCAAATGGGTCCTGATGATTGGACAAAAAAATAAATAAAAACATTTCTGTCTGTTTGCAAAGAGTGGAAGGGTTTAGAGAAAGCATCAGGTGAGTCTAATCAGGTGATTGAATCCTGCGTGTCTCAGCAGTAATTAGTTTATACAAAACACGACTCAAATAATGGTATGAAGGACAAACACACTTATTGTCTTATTGTGTAAATCCCTCTCGCTGCATTTTGTGTTGGTGTGTGTAATACAATTTAAAACCACAGGATGGATGATGCTCCTTTAGGCTTGGAAATAAACCTTTTCTTTAAAATTTTACTATAATTAGATTTTTCTAAGTCAACAATAAAAACAGCAGAAATGTCTACTGAAGCAGTTGTTATCTGACTTGTTGTAGAATTTAACGAATGACTGACTCTGGAGTTTCATAATCACCGACTTGTTGTCGTCCATCAGCACGTCAGGTCGTATCAGCGCTCGGTGAGTTCATGGTTGGGTAACGTGTACGATCTTGCTCAAATGCTCCTGGGTGTAAAATCCCAGCGGTGATTAAATGCCATTCATGCCATCACTTCCTGTCAGAGTGTGAGAAACGTTGTGTGTCACACGTTCACCGAACTGGTGAAATAATCTTGTCGGTTCTTTGTTTTTATTTTTCACTTGGATTCAACATTATTGTGTGATTGTTTGCTTTCTGCAATCCAAATACATCTGCATACTTTGTGCTATTCTAGCCATTAATATGTGGAAATGTTCAGCTCATTTAGGAGACGACTTCGGGTTTTTATAACTTTTATAGATTTTCCCTGTAAAAATACATTGAGATCTCTTTAAAACATTGTTCTCTATGAAATCTGCATCAGCATACTTAGCTCTATTTTTGTCTTTTGATGCCACTTTTAGCCAGCCTTTTGCTATATTTAGCTTTTAGCTACTGTTTTGACAAGATAAATGTTTACCTTTTAGCTAAACATTTGACGCCTATAGTTTTGATACGTTTAGCTAGTCTTTTCCAACTTTTAGCTTGCCTTTTGTTAGATTTAGCTTTTACCTGTTCTGCTGCATTTTGCTGCTGTTTTGAAAAGCTAAATGTTTGCTACTTTCAGGTAACATTTAGCTTGTTTTGGCCTTAATTTAGTTTCAGGAAATTTCTGCAGTCATTCAGAACTCAGCAGTCAGACTGCATTTCAAAATAAAATTACTCCTTTTCTCTATTTTCTCTGCAAAAAATATAAAAAGACAAAACATTCACGCCCCTTTTCTGTAAAAATTCAGCTAAACTAATAAAGAATGACAGTATTTACACTCCTAATGGTGTAAATTTTATTGAACTCAACATTTACGCCATAAAAACAGGACAAAAGTGATGCTGAGGAAAAATGAAATATTCTCAGTAAATTCACACGTGAGCCAGGTCCTACATCTTTAAGAGGCCTACTGTCGTCTCAAAATAATAATAATACTTTTGATTATTGAAAAACTCCCAGTTTGATTTGTGTGCTGAGATAAAACTCGCTTTCCTTCAAACCCTGTGATCAAGAAATCTTCAGGAAAAAAAAACAAACCAAACAACTTTCCTGCCAGAAACAGCAACAAAAACTTATATATCAGTTTAACAATCAGTGTGTAAATTCTGCAACATTCATTCTCTGCTCTGTGAACAGCAGGAAAAATTAGTGTAAACTTCTTTCCTTCTTGAAATCAGAGACCTCTTGTCCAAATTTAAGATATTAATAATAATAATAATAATAAAGGCACATAAGCAGCAGCTGGTTAGCTAAATTTCTGAAAAAGCAACAGAAGAAAATCATTTTAACATTTAAACCGAACAAACTGGGAGCAAACATGTGGCTCCTACCATTAAATAAGAAAAACAGCTGCAGTGTAGTGACAGAATAAATACTCATGAAACATTTCAAAACTTCTCAGTTACGGAAAAAAAAAAAGAAATAACAATTTACACCCACGTAAAGATGGAAAGTGAAAGAAAAGAATCTCGTCTTCACTAGAAAGTTTGCTTTGTGCTGTTCTAGTTTAACCTTTGTCTGGCTTCATTAAAAGATAAAACAATTTTTTTTTATTTCTCTTCTTTTTTTTTTTTAATTCAAAAACTACATCTAAATCATCCACATGCAAATCAGTTCATATTTATAACCGAATGAAGGAAACAGGAAAACAAAACTGCGGTTTGGGCTGCAAGCCTCCTTTTGTTAAGTCAGCAAATTAAAAAAGATTAATTTCTTTGGGCATTACTACACGTCACTAACCTTTATACCTTTACCCAGAATGCTTTGGGATTGAAGAGCCTCATGGCTACAAAAGAAACATAAAAGAGAACTGATGATTTACAAAAGAAAAGAAAATATGTTTCTGAAATATCTGAGGAAAAGTGCTAAAGTGGTTTAGCGCCAACAAACTGATTAAACCCATCAGAGGTGGGTCGGAGGATGAGAAGTTGTTTACCTGGTCTGACCTGATCTGATTATCATCACCTAAAGAAGCAGGATCTCCTCCGACAGTCTGTGGGATTAAAGGTTACATTTGTTAAAAAGAAAAAGTACCAGGATGTGTAATTTTCTTTGTATTATTGATTGAACTGTATAGCTTCATCTATGTACTGTTTGTAGTGGGCATATATAAAAAACAAAACTCCTTTAGACTCTGTTTTTTAGTGTGATCTGAGTTCAAACTCACATGCATTGTTTACAGCACGAAATAGCAAAGAAAAACTCACACAGTGCATTACGGAGGGACTGAACTGTAGGAGGCATGACCAGACAGAGGTAGGGAACAACAACTAAGCCCAAAATGACAAATCTAGCTTATAATTAGAGACTTCAAGGGACATTTAAGAGTGACAAATCCACTCTGTACCAAAAGCTTCTACAATTACAGCTCTGAAGAGGAGACGGTGGGTAAGAAATGTCCTTACCCACCGTCCACTTTGCAGCTTCTAACTCGTCAGTTTCTAAGCTGCAAACTTCCACAGGGCCTCTCGCTCGAACTCCTCCATCTCCTCCTCCAGAGAGTCACTGTCCTGCTGACCGCCGCCCTCCAACACGTCCACCATGTCTTCCAGAATGTCCGCCACGTCCTCGGCGAAGTCCCCGAAGCGAACCCTGTCGTGAATAAACACGCCGTCCTCGAAGAAATCTGCAGTCAACTTCCGGATCTTGTCCTTGCTGTCGTTCGAGGAGCCCTCCAGTTTGCTCAGGTAGCCCTCCAGCAGCTCCTCGAACTCAGACAGCTCCACCGGATACAGCCCCTCCTTGGCGGCGCAGTCCTCCACGGAGGTGCAGCCCAGCTGGGGGCGCACGTTGCGGTGGAGCTTCTGATTCTGGTCTCTCCAGAAGTCGCTGTGGTGCTGCTGATGATGATGATGCTGGTGGGGCTGGTGTTGGTGCTGCTGATGATGATGAGAGTTTTTACCGGGCTGGCTGTGCCACGGTTTCTCCTTCCTCCTTTCCTCCCGGTCCATTCTGCGCTCCCCCTTCTTTCTCTCCCACTCATCCTGGTGTTTCCTCCAGGCTTCTTTGTGAGAGTTCTCCTTCTGAGGCTTCCACTCCTTTTCCTTCTTCTCCTCTTTGTGCTTCCACTCCTTCTTCTCCTCCTTCTTCCAGTGCTCTCGTTCTTTATGTTTGCCCTTGTTTCCTTTCCATTTTGACCCCTGCGACTTGGCCTTCTCCCACTTCTCTACTTGTTCAGAGAGCTTCCTCTGGATCCCCTCCAAGCTTTTCTGGACTTGTTTTCTGTCGCCTCCATCTGTTTTCATCTCGCCCAGTCTTTTCTTGCTCTCCTCCAGGAGAACCTTCTGCCGGTGAAGTTCTTTCTTCAGGTTTCCTTCCTTCTTTTTCTCTGGACCAGCTGCTTTATGAGAACTCTGAGCATCTTTGTCTTCCGGCTGAGAGGATGAACTGGGAGGAGGAAATTCTGCATCAGCTGTGGAAAACAAAAAGAAACAAAAAAACAAATAGATTGCTGCACCTTTCTGTATAAACTAGCAGTTCATAAGGTGTAATCAAAAGCACAGAAATCTGTTGGGACAACACTGAAAGCAAATTTCCTCAAGGGGAAAATAAAATTTTGTCAGAGTCTCATCATGATTTAGTCCATCCTTACTTGTGAGCTTGCTGAGTTCGGTCACTCGAGCCGTCAGACTCTCCAGCTCCTTCTTCAGCTCAGGCAGAGACGACAGCTCCTCCTTTAACTTCGCATTTTCTTTTTCTAAATCCACTCTCCCCTTTTCATCACCGCTCGCTGCCACGACCTTCATCTGAGAGTCAAGTTCTTCTTTTTTAGTCTGAGAGACAAAGCAGGACGGCTTCAAAGCAGGATAAGAAAATGCTGCAGAACTTTGGCATTAAATAAAAAGCTTTACTTGTTGCTCGCCGCCCAAAACTCACTGTTTTTGTCCTTTTGGGTGCGTATTCATGTTGGATTGTTAGCAAAATATCACATGAACCACTGGACAAATTTTAATGAAACTTGCAGAAAGTAACTGGATGTACATCTACAACTGATTACCTTTGGGAGACAATCGAATTGAAGATGGCCACCACAGCTAATCAACATTAGCCAACACATAAATGGCTGTAAGTCAACCAATTTTACAGATATTGTGCTAAAACTTGTTGTGTGGTAGTAGCAGAGAGTCATATACAACAAAAATCAAGGTTTCACAAAAACAAATATAGCTTCATTGTTTCTCATCATAAGATGATCTTAGTCTAAAACTCTGGTCTGATAGGCGGCGAGCGATATGCATTCTTTCAAAGAATCCGGGGCCTTAAATTTAATTAGTGAGGATAAATGTAAATAATAACAATCAATATGTCTGTGTACTAACCTGTAGTTCAGCTTCTAGCTGAGTGATTTGTTGGTTTTCCTGTGTCAGTTTATCCAATAACTCTTTCATATCCTGTGGATCACTGCTAAGCCCGTCCTGGATTTAAAACCATTGGCGTGTGAACAGAATACATATTTTTAAAAATATGTTATCTCTTTTAAGTTTACTGTTCAGCTTCAGATGTTTAACTTGAACAGAGCTGTATTTGTTGGACACTGAGTGAATGAAGCAAGACGGAGAGGAGACAAACCTGGTTTTGTTCTCCGTCAGTCAGATCTGAGGCGTCAAAGTCACCTGTCAGACAAGAAAACACCCCCTTTACACGAGTCTGATGAAAGATGGTTTTATTGACACACAGAGCTGCCAAAGTGTCTCACAAAGCTGCCTTGGTTGTGAGGGGAATTCTTTTTTATCAGTTTTTTCCACCATCAAACACAATAACTGCACGATTTAAACCCCAAACATCTCGTCAATCCTTCTAAACAGCGATGAAGAGCGTCATTCCTCAATTCAAAATGCATGTTATTTGCTTTTTTTCTGCTGTCGCTGCAGGAGCTGTCAGGCCAGATAAGTATTCTGACAATCCTCTGCTAGCTGGGCTGTGGGGGGGGGTTTGGAGAAGCTTACGCTGCGGTCTTATCTTTGGTTCTGGACCTACCATTATCCAGGTCAGAGAGGAAACCTGTTGACATAGTGCAGCTTAGTCAACAAGATGTAATAACGGACAGCCAAGTTTTGCTGACAACTGCAAATAAACGTGCTTGCGTAATTCATAAATGGCGTCATTGTCAAACAGGTGAACGCGCAAAACAAAACGTTCACAGTAAAACTTGCAGCAACAGGTGGAAAACCTCAACTAGATCTGGACGTAATATAAACAGACAACATAATAAATGTTACAGCTTGTTTTTTAACATTCCCATAATTAAAATTTGATTCAGAATATTCATAATTTAGAGAAAGATGTAAATAATTGTAAAAAAGGTAAATTTGGTAAATGACAAATAATAAAATAATAAAAAACATCCAAGTGAAGATGGGAGTTAAAGGAGGACGGTTCACCTCTGAAAAACTCAGAGGTCGAATAGTTGAACACGCTAATGAAAAATTGCAAACAACTTGGAGATGGCAATGTTGTACACGTGTGCAAAATAAGGCCCGGGGGCCAGAAGCGGTCGTTCAGCCATCTCAATCCGGTCCTCGACATCCTCATTCAAATGTAAAACAACTTGAAATGCACCAATAAAAGAATGGATTTTAGTAAAGAAAGTTAAAACAAGGTCTGGACCTCTTTTCTACCAGCTTATAAAAGACAGAAGTTGTTCACTAAAGTAGGCCTAAACACTCTTTTGCCAACATTTTAAGGTTGAAGGTCAGTCAATCCTCAGGTTGGAGGAAAAAAAAATTTTTTTTTTGCCAAAACCTAATGCGTACATGAAATGTCACAAGTGTTAAAGGTGTTTAATATTCCAAAATCCTATAGCTGTGTTTTGACCAAGCATGGAAACGATTCTAAACCTATGAAAAAGAAAAGCCCTGAAAGGAACACGTCTGCCTGAAATAACACTCATTCAGCAATCTACAAAAGTGCAACAAATGTTGGCTTCGTGTTGTAATGTGGCAGAAAGCAATCCTTTCTTTGTATATTTCTTGCAGATGATGTGATGTTGTGTATAGTAGAATACTGCCTCCGTGTTTCAATTCAATTTGTGGCCCTTCAATCCCATTAACAAAATCAAAATAGCCCTCTGGGGAAAAAAAATACTGGTAGTAAATGATATTTCAAGATTCTCCTGATTTGAAGAAACTTTTGTCTACAAGCTACAAAATTTTACTTTTAAACCAGACATGTTTCTGAAGAGGAAGTCCCAGCAGAGCTTTTGGAAATGTAATCTTCTGCAAAGAAAGAAAATCATACATAAATGAGATCCAGAAATGTCGCCGCCTTTGCAGGGCTCCGCTGATTGAAGACAGATTGAGGGAAAGTGAAAAGCTGTGACCAATTCAAGCAAAATTTTGAAATTCTTTCCTTTAATGATGTTGCGTCTGAGAGCGAGCGTTTGGCTCGTTATCAGCCCACAGCTTTAAAACCAGGATCCAGGGCGGTTTGGAGCTCGAAGCACCATTAAAACTGACAAAAGTGGCTTTTTTAAAACCCAAAAGTATCAAAACATTCAGAGTTAAATATCATAAATTACCTTTGCTCTTAAGGTTAAAGCACAAAATACAGGAACTTAAGCAGAACTATTACTTCTATAAACATGAGGCTGTAAAAAGCACAAAAAAGGAACGCACCTGAGAAAAAGAGGGAACCTAAGAAGAGCAGGACTACAGCAGCCACGATGCATGTGTTCATTGAGAACCAGGACTTTTCCTCCTTTTCCTCAGGCAGCTTGAAGTCTACCTCCTCATCCTCTTCCTCGTCCGAGGTTCTTGGTCTTGGTGCTTCAAAAGAGGGCACATTCCTCCTCCTGAGTCCATCATCGAAGCTGCTCGTGTCACCCAGCTCATAGCTGCTGGACAGCTCTGCAGGAGGGAGAACCGTTACAGGATCAGACAGAGACACATGTATACACGTCTATTCAACCGTGGCCCTAAACCACTTTAATAAATCATTCCAACATTCCTAGAGACTCAGCTGTCAGTAAAAAAGTTGTTTCCAAAATTACAATTATCCACTGGCAGCCTTTGCTGCAAAAATGCCAGATTTTCAAAGATTACATGGCATGTAAAACGAACGAAATGTGCAAACAGCATGTGGAAAATGTCAGAGACAAAAGGAGAGTGCTGCTTGTGGAAATGGGCGACATTTTTTCGCTCAATTACAACAACAGTAATTTCATGCTTGGGGGTTTATTCATTTAGTCAGTGGGGTGTGGGCCTCACTGTCACTCCGTTAAATCAATTTCCAGATGCTAGCATGACACAGATAAAAAAACGTGTTAACAAATCATCTGGATCTTTCTCGCCTATCAACGTGTGCAAACTGAAAAACATCATAATCCACTTCTACTTCCCTGCATGCTGCAAACGGACGTTTTCTTTTCTTTTACTGCCACAGAACCTGAGACCTCCACCTGGATTCACAAGTTAATTATTTTAACTGTCAGTTCAGTTTTTTTCTTTTTTTTAAATAGCACCAATTCACAACAAAAGTCATTTCAGGAAGCTATAAGAGCTATTGTTTGGTCGACCAAGTAATTAGGCTGATTACTGCGTCAGTGAGGCCGTGGTAGACTAAGCAGATTAACAGACAGGCACATTTGTGGGCAGCACAGTGTTGATACGGCTTTGTGGAAATCAAACAGTGACTTTTATGTCAGGAGTGTGTTTCTGCTACAACACCAGCAGGAAATATTATGCTAATTTAGGATGAAATGATGTCAGATCTACCAGGGAAAAATGGTGAGACTTTAATTTGTCAAAACCTGGAAGGACAAGAATTTTGAGTCCTATGACATTCCTATTTACTGTCACCTACCTTACTGTGAACATTTGCTCGAGTTTCTTCACTCAGGCTTATTTTTAATTTAGTATATTTTGATGTGTATTAATAATGAACTAATATAGGACAAAACCAAATGAATTTGACTTAATATAATCAGCTGCCATGTTTCCTAAATCAGCATCAGCCTTTGAAAAACTCATATTAATTTACTTTTAAATGCTTACACTACACAATCCAGTTCATTAAAATGAAATCTAATTACAAGTCAATTCAACAACAATTACTTGCACTTCAGTTGGATCCAATCCAATTCAGGCCCAAATAAAATCCAATTCAATACAACTTCAGTTCATTACAAAACGACAGTTAGTAAAAACACATTTAATGTCATCAGTTTTGGTTTATCAGGGAATGAACACGACGTTAACTAACAAGCTAATGGTTTTAGAATCTGATCTCAAGACAACTACAGGGTCTTTAAGGACTTAATTGTTTTACCTAAAGACAGAATTACATGCTGCTTATTTCTAAATCAGCTTCAAGTCACTAATAATTATTCCACGAAGAAAGATTCACACACAGCAAAGCAACGTGATCAGCAACATTTCATCATGAGACCAAACAGCAGTTTAAATCACGCTCTGATTTTACGTTAGAACTGATTTCCACTAATCCTGACCTCGCCATCAAAAGACCCGATTTCTTTTTGTTGAAGTTTTATCTTTTATTCTTGTTGTACTAATGAATAACTGGCAAGTCTTGAATTGTTTTTCTTACATGTTCAAGTTTTCTGGGGTGTTTTTGCCACTCTTTAAAAAGCCCATCATCATACAAGGGAAGGTATTTAAACAGCTAGTGGAATAAACCGGCATGGATTAAACAAAAACAAGTCTTTTAAAAAAGGAGCAAATAAAAAAGCTACTAAAGGCAGCTCTAAAGAATTGTATAGTTGTTAAAAGTCTGTTTGTATGCTCCTGAATGGAGTCAGTCCTTTATTAAAAGAAGTAAATAATGAGAACAGATGTGACTCCCCACTGTGTTTGAGACTTCTGAATGACTACCTGGATAATTCCTCACCTTCCTCGTCCTCTCCTTCATCGATGTCCATTGTCTCAGAAGGCTTTTCTTCCTCCCTTTCCATCTCAGCCTCCTCTTCCTCTGTCTCAGCAGAACCGACCGTCTCAGGTGCAGGACTTTCACCAGCTGGACGTTCTGTCTCCAGGCTCTGTGGAGCCGCGCTCGCAGGCTCGGTGCTTTCTGGAGCAAAGCTAATATCTGCTTCAACGTGAGACGGCGCGTCAGTGGCTGTGAGGGTCTCTGCGGGGACGCTAACCTCGGGTTCAGCACTCGAGACGTCGCCCTCCCCTGCAGGACTTGCAGAAATCGGTCCAGAATCAGCAGGCGTGTCGTGCACGGGCTCAGCAGAGACGGTGAACTCAGTCATGGGAGAAGCAGAACAGGACTCTGTGGAGTCGGCTACAGGAATTTCAACAACTGGAATCTCAAACTGCACCCCCAAATCAATGTTGGTGACAAAAGACACGGCACCTTGGGGCTCGTTGTCGCTGGGGGAGGTGGTAACAATATCGTGGATAACTGGAGGCTGACTCTCCAGGTCAAAGTATGAAGCATCATGGGGGCCGGGTGGAAGAGGGCTCAGCCGGGCTGGACTAGAAGGGACGGGACCCTCACTGGACTCCGGTGACGTCTCCTGACAAACCTAAATATAAACAAAGAAATAAATCATCTGTAAATAAACTTTCATAATTTCTTATGGTTTATAGTAACTACACTCAAGCTCTTACAGTATTTTTGATAAAGTCCATCTTATGCCCCCACTTTTTCCTCAGACAATATCCTCTACAGGAAATCTTTCTCACTTTTTTCTGTTAGGAATGATTTAGTTTTACACAAACAGATCTCGACTTGTCAGGTAGATAACGACATGTTAACACATTTGTAGCTCTTGCTGTACTGAGAACTCTTTCTGCTGCGCTATCTTTTAAAGGTTTACCTCACCTTAATTGGATTATCAGCTGGTTTATTTATGTACCAACCTGGTGACCTTCTTCAGACAAAACAGTTTCTACTGGAATGTCAGCTGGTTTGAACTCAGCCGCAGCTCCTGAAACAAAACTCACATAATGTCATAATGCATGAAACCTAACAACAGTTGTCAAAGCAGCCTTTGAATTTTACTTTCATCAAAGCTTTAGCTACAGGTGTTGACTTGTCTGTACCTGCCACCTCTTCAGAGAGGCTGGCGGCATCTCCCAGGCTCTCAGTGCCGTCATCCACAGGACCCACATTCTCAATGGCAGCTTCCTGCGGAGCAAGTAAATCCATCGTTTAGCACGCTACATTTAAAAACACTGATATTTACAATACAGGCTAGCTTTTCCACACAAATCGCTTTTTTGGCTAGCTATTATAGCAGATACCCAAACAAAAAACTTGTGAATAGAAGCTGAAATCTCGGATGGCTGAACTTAAACTTCACGTTCATGATGTCCTGTATTTGATAGTTGGAAAAAAAACATAGCACCACGTTTGCAGTAATCGAATGAAACACATCCTAGCTTCCTTCAAGATTGATATAAATGATATTTATCAGCAGGTCTGTGACGTAATTATATTTAGAGCATCAAAAGTAGACATAATTCTGCAATAAGAATGACCTCATGGGCTGAAGGATACTTTAAACTACTAATGCCAGTGAACATGCTCTGTTGAGGGATCAACCATGGGAAAAAAACAAATAATAATAAAAACATCCAGGAACACCTTTCATCTCTGAATCTAACTGGGATAAAATGGAGGACTGGATAAATCGGAATACAAATACTTCTGGAAGTCATGTTTGTGTTTTTTTTGAGCTGCGCTCCATTTGTTATTATTTGGGTTCATTAGAGCAAAACACAAAAATAACCCCAAAAATTAACGCCTCGTTATAGGTTTCGGGGGGAAATATCCTGCCATGCAGAGTTATTTATTTATTGTTTTTAAATCCAAGTCTTTAATTTTTAGCAAAAGATCACAAAAAACACATTCTTCACAAACTACAGCATTAGGCTAAACTCCATTTCAGATTCCCCACTTCTGAAGAAAGCGGAGGTGTATATTTATACGGAAACATGCCAAAGTTTTAAACAGAAATCTTGGGTGATCTGTTTGCACTCATAACATGTGTCGGGGATGACTTTGAGCTACTACCACTCCACGTATTTTGCTCCATATCTGTAAAAATTAGTTTGAGCTGTAGCCATTTTTGTGTTTGGTAAAGTCAACAAGCCGAGGAGCCATCTTAAATCAGGCTGACTCCAAAACTTAATCAGCTGTAAACTGTACATCAAACCATTACAGTCTGGGAGTTTCGTTAAAATCAGTCCAATGGTTCATGAGATATTTTGCTAAAAGACAAACACACAAAGTTACTGTTCGCCTGCCACTATAAAAGGCAGCGAATACTAACTAACGGTACCAAGATAGAGGTTCAAATGTGTATATAATCTCTTAATTTCAACTTTTATTGTTTTAGTTTGTACCATTTCCAACTGGATATGAGGTCTGAATTGTTTCTTATTACAGTTTTGCAGAATTCAAACTTCTTTGGCTACAGTTTTGTCTCAGAAAACACCTCTCAGTACCACAACACAACCTAACAACAGCCACATTTTGGTTTAATCTCAAGGCAGGTGGAGCTGTTATGCACAAAACTGACACGATATAAAAAAATTCAATTGAGGAAAAATGCACAAGTCACTGCCCAGAGACGTGGATCAATTCCCCTAAAGAAAAAGGAGCCGAAGGTGGAGCTGCTTTCATTCACACTGAACACATTACACCGCTGATGACTCATGAGTTGGTGCTGTGCAAAAACAAACCCCACATCCGCTAAGGTTTATCTTTTTCTATGCTTTAGGAGGCTTGGGGGAATGGCGTGTTCAAACAGGATGCTATGCATTCATGAGCCAGAATAAAATCCCTTCTTTTTAGACCCTCATCTCTCCAAGGGTTTTGTCTTTCCTGCTGGTTTTGGGTGCCTACCTCAGGGGAGAGGAGGGTCCAGCTGTTGGTGGAGGAGCCGCTGCTGCCTGTGCTGTTGCTGCTGTCAGACATCGCCCTCTGCTGGCTGAGGTTGGCACAGCACGACACAGATTCAGCCTTTTATATCCTGCACATGACGACAGAAACAAAACGTGAACGTCCCAAACCTCACAAGTCCTGTAAGAAAGGAAACAAAAACATTTTAAATTAACAATAAAACTGCATATCGAGAATTTGCTTTCCTTTACGTGCGCACATATCTGAACATAGGCATAAATGGCAACACTAGAAGCAGCATTCGTGGCAGCAAATGCGTAAAATACTCTTCACATCTGTGCCAACAAACGCGAGGTTTACGCAACGATGCGAATAAAAAGCTCATTGTGTCGGATTCAAGTTATGTAACGGTGTGGCGGCATCCATAATACGCCGCTGCGCAGGAAAATACAGGGTTTATTTCGGAAAGAAATCCAGCAACGACCCGACTGGTAATCACGACTGCCACTTCAGCTAACCACCAGTCCAGGTTCATTCATCCCGACAATCCGTGCGGCGGGTAAAACACCAAAAATGGTCAAACCTCAGACGCGACCAGTTCATTGATCCAGAAACGAGCGAGCTGAGCTTTACGCTCACTTGTCGGTGGCCCTGAACGCACCGAGGTTCTGGTTTTTTTTTATTTTTATTATTGTTCTGTTTTTATTATTTTATTCTTACACACAAACGAGGCAAACTTCACGGCCTGCGGTTGTTGTAGCAACCGATTTCAAGGTTCACCCTTGAAGGTAAACAAAGGATCTTAGCTTGAACATTCCCACTCTTCCGCGTTCCCACTCAGGCCCCGCTGTTAGCACGAGCGTCCAACATGCTAATCTCTGTCAAACTAAAACCCGTCGAAAATAGTTTCATTTACCCCGGCTTGCTTACGCAATTGTCGGTGGTTGGTTTTTCCTTCAAAACGTTTGGATTTTCAGGGAGAACAGCGATCTTCTCCTCTTGTAAACTTGGGAACTTTGGGAATTCCGAGCTGCGTCACATCAACCCGAAGCTCCTCTCGTCCAATGGGATTTCAGCGTGAGCCCGGGAGCGCCCGCCCACCAACCAAGGCTGGACCAATCAGAGAAGGAGCGGAGAGCGACGTCCTCCCCCTGGCAGATTGACGCACGCAGCTGAGAGTGGCAGGTGATGGACAGCTCTCTGTCTCCGGGGTTTATAATGATACAACTTCACGTGTGACCCCGAACCTCAAGACGCATGTGTGCTCACATATTTATACACAGGAGGGAGAGGCTCCTGGGGCCAGCAGCGCGCTGACACGTCTGCAGAACTATATTTGACTGCGGGACTTACCAGAGTGGACAACCCCTGCACTCCAGTTGCTCCTGTGTGGCCACTCGTTTCATCATCTGACTTCTTCTCTGTCTAAAATTAGTGTGTTAAGTGTTTCGTCTGTGACAGGCACATTTCTACTTCTGAGCTATTTTAATTTTTTTACTTGAATCAGTGAATTTAATAAATGTGCCTTCCAGTTTTTTCACCCACAACACTTTGACTAAGAGCTAAAGATGGCCCTTATCAGATTTTATGCAACATGATCCATTATTACCGATGTCCTGAAATGCATGCAGTTGATAAAACATTTTTTAAGGTGTAAAAAGTAATGAAGATAATTACAGTAGTGTAACCTATGAAGCCTAAATAAGTTGCTTATGACCAACCCAGTCTGATAGTCATTGTTAATGTTTTGATTTATGGACTTTTGTCTATTTTTCTGAATGTACAATGACACACAAAAAACAAACAAACAAGGAACACAATCCTACTGATCATTTGAAAGTATTTCAGTTAAAATTGTTTTTTGTTTAATGCCCATTTTTCACTAAAGCTGGTTTGATCAGTTTTACAGATTGTGAAAAGCAATTCACATTTCATGAGGAATCTTTTAATAATAATGTCCTCAAATTGATTGCTTAGAGCTGTTGCCTCTCAGCCTTTCTGGGTGGAGTTTACATGCTCTTGTGTGGGTTTACTTCGATTTCCTCCCACAGACCAAAAACATGCATGTTAGGTTAATTGGTAACTCTAAATTGTCCCTAGGTGTGTGTGAGAGTGTGAATGGTTGTTTGTCTCTGTGTGTCCCTGTGATGGACTTGCGACCTGTCCAGGGTGTCCCCTGCCTCTCGCACAGTGACGGCTGGAGATAGGCACTGGCTCCCTGCAACCCGGAAAGGAGAAGCAGGTAAAGAAAATGGACGGATGTTCAAGCACCAGAACTAATTTGGTCAACTAGCTAAAGGCACATCTTTTAGCTATTTATATTTCTTTGCAGGCGATGTTATGACTTTCAGCTCTTGTAGTGAAATGGATATTCATTAGGTGACAATCACAAACTATAGTACGTTTGTATGTGTTTGGGTATGGGGTGTTTCTTGGATATTTCTGACATTCCTTCCAGTGTTCTTGTTAATCCAAACAGAAATGGTGACACAGTCTTATTTATCCTCATCTGACTGCCCAGAGCCAATCCGTTTTGAAGCTTAATTACCAAAAGTATGACTACAAGTCAGCCAGTAATAGGCTTATTACTGTAAAGCATTAATGGTAAAAGTAGGCAACTTACTGGAAAAACATGGCCCCCTGCTGTGATGCTTGAAATTCACCACTAAATCATGATGTTTAACAAAAATATTAATTGTTGTGTTTCATAAAGGAAGTCAAATACTTGTTATAAGGTCATCATTATTTATTATTCTGATTGTTTAACTGGCTAACGATTTTCGCTTGTTTGGTTTGCAAAAGTTCATATATTGTAAGCTTAAAGAAACATCACTTTACATGTAGGTCTAACTAATAGTCCAAAACTTTACATTTTATAAAGACAACAGCAAATTGGCAATATTTTAAATTGTTACATTTAAGTATTGTTGCATAAAAAACATGATATAAGTCGAAATGATAATTTGACAAAATAGCTTGAAAAGGGTTATTTATTAATGTTTGGCTTATCAGCAAATCAAGCAGGACTACTTCATCTATTTAATCTGTATTAGGAAAATTGTATAGACATTTATCAATAAACCCCTTATTTTATGTGGCAAATGATTTGTATGGTAACTAAAGAAAAAAACTGTCAGGTAAATGTAATAGATAGTTCTATGTTTTCTTCTGAGAAATGATAGAAAACAAAATAATGTCTCAAAAATTGGAAAATAACGGAAACAAGTGACTACAAACCATCGACATAAATAAAGACAAGTGAACGCCTCATTTCCAACATCCAATCAAACACTAGAGATTCTCGTCTTTTTCACAACAGAGACCAATGAGAAAGCCATACATTGCTGACGTCATTTCCATTCTTAGGTAGCTCTAACGAATAGGAAGCACGTTTCTTCAGCAGGTCGACCAATGGGAAGAGGCCAGGTCTTTTTGAACGATGAAAAGCGGGCTGGAAAAAAAACATTCGAGGGGGAAACAAAGGAGGAGCAAACATCTTGCTGCTATTTGATGCGAGCATTTGTAAAAGTTAAAATTTGCCAACCCAGAACGTCTGGACTCTATTAAAAGGTAACTGTTAAACTTTCGTTAATTGTGCAACATAATACCAAGCTATATTTTTTGTGTTTAAGCGGAAACTACTTGTCGGCTAACTAGCTAAGCTCGCTAAAACTTCCTGCTATCAGGAGCTCGTCTGCCTGGTTTCACATTATGAACGCTAACTAATAAGTGAAACTTCTTTGTCAGGTTTCCGCCATGTCTCACAAACAGATCTACTACTCTGACAAATATGACGATGACAAATACGAGTACAGGTGGGTAATTATGTATATATACTTTAACTTTGTCCGGAGTATGTTAGCTTTCGTGTCTGCGGCGTTAAAAATCTGTCACCGACGCGGGGCAGTAAACAAAAATGACAACCTTGAGACACTGAATAACATCATTTTTACTTTTTAATATGCTCTGTCATTTGAAGACATGTAATGTTACCTAAAGACATTGCTAAGCGTGTACCCAAGACCCATTTGATGTCGGAGACCGAGTGGAGGAACCTCGGAGTGCAGCAAAGTCAAGGATGGGTGCATTACATGATCCACCAGCCAGGTATGATATTATTATTATTATTATTATTATTATTATTAATCCTAATGTAATTTCATCCACTACTTGTATAAAAGAACTGGGGAAAGAAGCAGATGTGCCGAAATCAGG
>JAOXNZ010000177.1:7658294-7676217 GCA_028566095.1 Kryptolebias brasiliensis | reverse complement strand
AAATCACATGTGAAGTTTAAGTGATTTTCCAAATGATCTGTTTTGGAAATTAAAGGTTCAATAAAATGTTTTTTCACATGTTCACAGTCAGATGTGCCTTTTTCAATGAAGATTAAAAAGAAAACAAACAAAAAAAACTTTTGCATTTTTCAAAAATGACTAAAAAGTTGTCTTTTTTAAAGCTTTTGTCCACCCAAAATAAATAAACTGTTTACCCTCCTATCTGCTGACAAAGTCAATAGACAAATAGCCCACTGCCCTTCACACACACGCAAACACCCCCCCCCCCACACACAGGTGTTAGTTTTCACTTGCTTTTCAGGACTTCGATATCAGAGCAACAAGTAGGAATTGGTGAGGCCAAAAGTCAGTCATATAGTGAGTTTATTTATGTTTTCTCTAATTTGTTCACTTTTCAGGAGTCTTTTCAAGTCTGTGGAGTAATTAAAATTTTATAGGGCTGAATTCATGAAATATTTAAAGCTCTAAAAAGTTTAAAAACTGTTTGGAAACTTTACATTTTATAGTTTGCAATTTTTTGTTTTCTGGTCTGACAGCTGTAGAATAAGTCTTAGTGGTGTGCAGGCCAGATGGATGTTTGTCTTTGCTTCAAATAATGTCCACTCATGTTGTCTAGTTGCACAAATGTGACACATCTATAGCAACCTTTAAACCACAGGCCATCTCTAACGAATCCCAGTGTTGTAGAATATTTTCACTGAACTGTGGAGAGCTCTGACCCAAACCCCCAACAAACACCTTTGGGAAGAAGAACTGCATCTTTCATAACCAGAAAACACTAAAGGAAAAATTTCAGTATAAACCTTATTGTCCACAAGATTGAATGAGAAAACACTCAGCATAGCCCAATGTAATATATAAAGCAGGAAATAAATATATACTATCTACTAACAATTTACTTCTTTTGCTGTTTTTCAGCAATGCGTGCGCACGGTTTTACTGCAGAGGGTCAAGGAGAAACTTGGTTGCCGTGACACGCAGCCTAGAGAAGAGGAGAGAAAGCTCAGAGGATATGAATAAGGGAGCAGGAGAGATGGATGAGGGGAGTTGGGTGAGGCAGGAGCGAGACAAAGATGGATGGAGTGAAGAGTGTGGCTGTACAGGGGCAACGCCATGGAGAGAATTCACAGATGCACAGAGGAGATCGGAAGGGGGGCCTTTGGAAAAATGACAAGTCAAGAAGTTGGGGAAGGAGGGATAATGAACAGAGACAGAGAGGAGGAGGAACAATGTGCAAAAGGGAGTAACGTGGGCCAAGAGGGAGACATGGAGGTTCATTGGAGTAAATTTAGAGAGGAGAGCAGGAGAAATGCAAAAATGCAGACAAACACACAAAAAGTCTACCAGAAGGGAACAAATCAAACCAGCTCAGCATGTTTTTTTTTTGTTTTTCTTTTCTTTTCTTTATTCACCCTATTTAGGATGGTGGTATTATTCTAAGCATAGCCCAAATCAATACTTGTGACAGCACATCTGTGATCAATCAAAGTGCCAGGACAGAATTGATCACGCTCCGTCAAATGCGACATAAACAAGGCCTTGGGATCGATATAATGTTAGCGTATTCAGCGCAAGACAAACACTGTGTATCTCAATTAAGTGCTCATTTTGCAAGCTGATAAAGGAGCCATTTAAGCACATCTACAAGGCACCAGAGTGAAAGATGATGTGTCAGAGAATCTGCTGGCTGAAAATAGATTTAAGAAGTATTTTATTGTTGACACAGTTTAATCATCTACCCCCGTATGTGGACAGAAGATATATTGAGTAATCACTTTTAAACGGTTGGTTTCTCTACATGCACATGGTTAAAAAAGAGACAGTTATAAAGAATTATAAAACATAAACACCAAAAGCATTTAGGCTGGAATGAGCGCCGCAATGAAGAGACGAACCGCAGAGAAACGGGATCGGCATTTTCCCCAGTGAAAGTTAATAACACAGCAAAACAATCAGATAGTGCTGAGACACGAGAGGCTCCTTAATTGTAGGTGGGAGCTAATTATGCTAGCTTTAAGTTATGCTTGCTGCACAGATGTCACTATTTAATGAGACAGAATGGAGCACAAGGCGACATGTAACCACACATCTTCCCAACGCCGAGGTCACTCCAGATCCAGCCGTATAAGTTTCAAATCTTCATTAGAGCTGTAATAATTCTGGAGCCTATTAGATGTAAATGAAGACTGAAGATCGATACCCAAATTCTCGGTTTAGTCTAATGGCGAACTAGTGGCCCGGATCCATCCAACTGCTTCGCATCAAGGCTAACCCTTCCTAACCCTTTGTATCTGCTCTGCCTGCAATTAAACAATGATGCCTTTGGGAGAGAATTTGAGAAACTGACCCTCCACTCAGAGCACACATGCTTCTATAACAGCTAATAGATATTATGTCTGACCTTGGGGGTTGCTGGCTGCGACGCATTGGGAGCTTTTGGAGATGTAATGCACCATTATGATATTGAACGGTTGATGGTTTTTCTCCTCCTGCCACAACCTGCACAACCCTCAAACCAAACATACCCCCTCTTTCTCCAACCAACTCAATGATAGGACATCAAATGGAAGAGCAATATTGGGATTTCCAAGAGCTGAACACCCCAAGGACACGGCAAAATGACTAAATTGACCAAATTACAGAAACTAATTGGTCCAATTTTGAACAAATGGCTCATCAAAGTGAATAAAAAAGTAACAAAGCATGAGGCAAAGTTGAGGAGAAACTGGATTTAAACGTCAATACTTGCAATATCGGCTTAAGTTAACTAAGGCGTCTATCTATAGGAGCTTTGTTAAAGGGATAGTCCAGATATTTTAAAGTGGGGTTTTGTGAAAAAGTTATGAACAATCAATATTTTACCTGTTGTAGATAGAAAGGTCTTTGTTTGGCCTTAGTTTGGTAAAACAGAGTTTAAATTTTACTGAATCAACAAACTAAAAGCTAGTATGAGCAAGGCCAAAGCAACTCCAATCAAAGATATCATAGCAGTTCACACTATTTTATAAACTTTACCATGGTCATAGTGGAGGGCAGCAGATAGACTCACAGCTGCTGATACAGGACTCACATAGCATAAGTTTAAGGTGTTTATTTACATTATATTTAAAAAATGTGCAATTTTGGGTGAGGAGATTTTTAGGTGGAATCACAGGAAGGAGATAAGAATTAGTAATTGATCTTGAAGCTGACAATCTTTCCACAGGTATTCATAGAGTGTTGATCATTTATGCTTGTTTTTTGCGGCTTAGGCACCTTAAAATTATATTATCATTGAGTCAAATGTGAGGCCATTTATCAAAGTGATGATGATACTCTGGGGGTAAGAATCTGGGAGCAGTTAAAGACAGCAGGCACACAGGAATTCTGGGGAGACGGAGGAGAGGTGAGTAATGGACCAGGTTCTGAACAGGAGAATGCAATGCAGGTGAATGCTTACTTGTTAGGGAGTGAAAGCCCACCAGGGAGAGGTGAGTGGGATCTGCAGAATTGAATGGATGGTGACGTTACAAGAGGAGATCCACGAAACGGAGTGGCGGAAAATGAATACGGAAGATTGTTTGCCAAGGAACACGGTGGAGGGCGGATCAGGCTCGATTGAGTCACAGGAGGAGTGAGGGACAAGGAAACTAGTGAAGCCAGCCAACAGTAGAAGAGATCCGGGAGAGACTGAAGGTTTGCAGGTGGCTGAATCTGGCCAGGAAACGGAACTGGAACGGAATCCAGAAACATGGCTGGGGTAACCACATTGGTTAACACTCTGGCGACGGAGGATAAACTCCTCCTGATGAGCGTAGATGACTTGCAGGTGTGTGAAAACACACCTGCTGCAGCTTGCCCGGCCAGCTGAGCTCCTTGGCGCTACGGTCCTGAGGACACAATCGGGATCTGAAACACAGATCCCAATAATTACCAGGTCAAAACCCAAACTTCCGTCCAATGTGTCATGTATTATTGTTTATCTGTAGTCATATTGGCTTATGTCCTTATTCCTAAACCATCCGACGGTGTATGTACTTTTACCATGACTTTAGATGACCAAAAAGACTTCGTAGACAGTCTGTAACTTTTCTAACAGGCGATGAATTAATCACACAGAAATGTAGGTTCTGTGAAAGATCCCAATAGAGGGAGGGGAGTGTTTCCTTTTGCTTCAGGCCTCCATCGCTTCATCGCTCCTTCACTCCTCGAGTCACCACTCCATCACGGAGCGAGAGGGGGGAACGGACAGCCTTGCCAAAAGCCAACAGCTCAGCAGAGCGAGCAAGTGAGGAAGAGTCAGGTGTGAAAGAGAGAAATATAGAAAGAGAAAGTATAAAAGCCTAAAAGAGACCCAGATGCTTCCTAGAGAAGTTGTCCTCTCCTTTGGTTCTCCTCCGTCACCCTGCCTGTGTTTTCTTAATCCCAGTGACTCCCTTCATGGACCTTTGGCTCTTCGACCCCTGTGTTGGCTGCCATTTTTTAGCCCTGCCCTGTCAGTCTCCTCCTGGCTCACATGCAGCCCACACCAGAGGGTCAACTGTCGCCAGCGGACCTTGAACCTCACACCACTGTCGTAAGACAAAGCAGATCCTGTGACGGACTAAATGTGACAGTTGAGCTGCCGACCTTTGACCCGTAGACAACAGACAGGAACCAGCTTCCACAGTTGCTGCACCTACACACACATACAGGTGATCCATGAAAACACACCCGAAAGGAGTACATTTTGCACTTTGAGGTGCAATGTAGTGTGAAATATGAAATACTAACATATAAATCCAAGGGAGTGTTGCCATCATTGAATCCATGAGTTTTATCAGAAACAAATTGTTATGATCCGAATTATATATGTGATGACTTTCAGCTACTACCACACTGAACTGTAGCTCAATATCTAAAATAATGACTGAGTTTTTAGTGTTTCTGTGTTGGCTAAGTTTGAATAACTGTGGCAGCCATCTTGATTCACAAATTCTCTGAATATAATTATAGCAGACTTATATCCAATGATTACTTCCTGACAGTTTAATTAAAATCTGTTCATAAGTTTTTTGCTAACAAACAAACACACACATGCACAGATCGCTGTTGTTTGCTACATTGTGTGAACTTCAATTTGTGTAAAAATGTAATAAAAAAACTTCAATGCGTTAAAGAAAACTGCAGAACAAATGAGAAACTTTTTTAGCAGGTCTGGTTTAGATTATTACACATTTAGCATCATTAAATTCGTGCATTATTTGGAATAATGCATGAAGTTTGCCAGTGTACATTATAATGAACATTCATAATGTATGTGCTGTGCATTAAGCTTCTTTCTGTATGAAAACTACAGTTTTGTGGATAAAACCAACTTCATTCACCAGAAACAGAGAGAACCTATGGATTAAAATCTTGCAGGTTACATCTGCAGCAGTCTGTATTAGATAATCGTTTATTTTGTGCATGTCAGTTGGTTTTAACCGACTGTGAAATCCCAGTGGAGTCATGACTCTGACACTTGGCACACCGTGCCATCATTGGCTGGAGAGCATATGGGAATCAGTGGGATTGGAGTTTTAAGGTTTTTCTGCCACAGCAGAGACATGTGAGTTTAAGGCTGAAGCTCTCCCCGAGGTGTCGTTTCCCCCTCTGGCAGTCAGAGTTTCTGTTTTCATCAATTCATTTTTCTCACTTATATTTCGTTCTGTTACCATCCACATTTCACTCTCATTACCTCCATTTTAAAACTCTCTTCACCTCTGAGTTCAGTTCTGTTCTCTTGATTGTACTCTGCCTCTGTATCAGAGGGCAAAGGTGGAGCAATAATGTTTTTTGTGTTCGTTAATCTGAACCATTGGCAAAATATCTCATGAACAGATTTTAATGAAACTTTCAGAAAGTAATCATTGGATCTACAACTACAACTGATTACAAATGCCGCCACACCAAAGCAAACTTAGCAAACACAAAAATTGCTATAACTTAGTTTTACAAATACTGAGCTAAAATCTGGTTTGGTAGTAGCTGTGCACTGTCCCCAACACATACTTCTTGCTCAACACATTGTGGAATATCTTTGTTTCAAACCTTGGCATTAACTGTTGGAGTCATCCCAATTCAAGATGGACGTTACAGCTAATCAACATTAGGCTACACAAAAATGGCCACATCTCAGTGGATGTCACAGATACTGAGCCAAGATTTGGTGTGATAGTAGCTAAAAGTCATTCACAGAAGACACTTTGATCGCTTACAGATCATGTGAGATTTGTCACATGATATTGTGCAAAATTTATTTTTTAAGGTTTGATCAAAATGGCTGTAACTCCAATCTCAAGATGAGGTGATCTTAGTTTAAAACTCTGTTTTTTAATTCATTTTTTATACCATTCACATTTCACTCTCAGTCTTTAAAAAAAAACCTTTATTTCTTTATCTCTCTTTCTTTTGATGACACACAGCATTTCCATCACTTTCTTTACCGCTGTGTTTGTCTCCATAAAGTCTCTCTCTCTGAACAAATAGCCTGCATCTTTCTTTTTTTTTACTTTCTGTTTCCCAAAGAGACCCAGTCTCTGACTTTCTCCTCCTGCCTCCACCCCTCCTGCTCTCTTGCAGTGTTTATTTAAGCTGTTTCACAGTCACTGCACCCTGCTCTGACTGTGTCAGCCTAACAACCTCCTCCTCCCTCCATCTCCCATGGATACACTTTGTGTCGCTCTGTTTCTCTGTACTCCTTTCTCACTTCTCTAAATTCATGTACATTTCTCCTTAACACTGTTGTTTTCTTTCTGACAATCCTGGTGCTCCCTGATTTTTTAGACATTCAGAGGTTCGCAGCGGCTTTAAAGACAACCCAACTCTGTCGTCGAAGCCTTTTGGGTCTTAGAGGCAACAAGCAGCAGAAAACTGGGCCACATAAAATAGGCATGGGCAGGACAAATATATCCTTATAGACTCTGTTGCAGTGACAAGCATTTGTTAAATAAAGTGAAAATCTTCTCATAAATATAAAACAAGATGAATGACCTCAGTAGGCAAGCTAATAACCCAAGGAGTGTAAAAACTCACTGAGTATTTCATTGAATATTGATCATTTGATTTAGGTTGTATGTTTTTTATTTTTTATTTTAAGCAAATATGAACATTATTTAACTGTAATTCTAATTAAATTAAAGGCCTAGCATTCCTTGAAGGTATCCCCCACTGCCTTTCATGCCAGAGTTTTAGACTAAAATCATCTTTTGTTGGTAAATGAGTTGTAGCGTATTTCACCAAATGCTGAAAATACTGTTTGTTTGCAATCTCGTGTGATATTGTAAAATGTCATGCTCAGAGTATGTTTCGGGGATGACTCTCAACTACAACCATGTCAAATATTACCTCAATATCTGTAAAAACGACAGAGTTATAGTCAGTTTTGTGTTGGCTAATGTCCATTACCTGTGGTGGCCATCTTGAATTGGATTGACCTGAAAAGTTAATCAGCTGTAGATGTTCATCCAATTATTGGTTTCTGGGAATTTCACTAAAATCTATCCAGACATGCATGAAATATTTTGCTAACGGACAAACAGGGTTGACTTAAACAGTTAATGGTAAAGCTTTAGGCAAATATTTTGCATGGTGAGTAGCACTTGGAGTATGTGTTGTAAATGATTCTCAGCTACAACCACATCAAATTTTAGCATCATATCTCTAACACTGACAGAGTTATAACCATTTTTATGTATTCAAAGGTCAGTTGGCGGTGGCAGTCATCTTTGACTGGGTTGGCTTCTAAAGTTAATCAGTTGTAAGCATAAAAGGAGTGATTGTTTCCTTAACCCGTTAATAAAATCCATCCAGTGGTTCACAAGATATTTTGCTAAAGATGGGAGGTGAAGCGATCAACAGGCGTCAGTCTCTGGAGGAAAGACAAGGATGAGATACACCACTGATATTATAATTTGCTCAAACTGTCATGAAGAGAAAGATGTGTTAAATACACAAAATGTAAAACTACACAGTGTTTCAACTGTCAGAGAATCTGTAGGTGATGTAGATGAAAGCATGTAGGTGAAAGTATGTGTGAAAGTGTTTGTTCTGGTGGGTGGAAGCTGGGTGATGTTTGAAAAGCTCTCAGAAAGTCTGTTTTACTTTTAAAACATCTAAAGTGGAGGAGAGTAGTCCTGCTCTCCATTAGCGTGACGCTGTGGACATAAATACGGCTGAAAAGCTAAATTACCTCAGACTTTTGCAATCTTCAGTTTGAACGATGTCGTCGGCTCAGACCTGTTCTCCGGCTGGCAGGTAACACGTTTAATTATTTAAAGTCTTAGAACACTTCACGCGCAGCCATTTCAATCAAAAATTTACCAGAAAAACAACTTTGCAACCTATTTATAGTGCAATCAAACAAATTCATGTTGTTTTGAATAAAAAATTCTTTCAAAAATCTTTTTTTTCTTGACACCATGAAAAGCCAGGCCCCTCTGTTTATTTCTGCAGTTTTCGCTTTTTTCCGACAGCATGCAGCGCACAATAAAGTTGGCCACCCCGCTGCTCCTTCATATTTCTTTAGACCCCATAATATTTATTAGTGACCTGCTGTCATAAAATGCAGGGAACAACCGTGCTTCGTTTTATAGACCCTGTTTTAGTTTTTGATGGTTGTCATTCAAAGTTACCCTGAGCGACAAATATATTGCTTTGCTGTGACCACTCTGCAATAAAAAGGGAACCTGTGTTTCAAAAGCTGGAGACTTTTAACTCTGCGAGGTCTTTGCTATTTTCAGAGTAATTTCACAATCTTGCTTATAAACTCTGGTCCGGTGTGTGTGTGTTTGTAGCATTACCAAAATATCTCATGAACCAAATGATGGATTTTAATGAAACTTTAAAAACTTAATTATTGAATGTACTTGTAAAACTGACTAACTTTTGGAGTTAACTCCACTCAAGATGGCTACCACAGCTAAGCGACCTCAACAAACACAAATCAGGATGCAACTCAGTCAATTTTACAAATATTCAGCTAAAATCTGGTGTGGTAGTAGCTGAGAGTTATCCTCAACACATACTCCAAGTGCTAACACATCTCACGAGATCTCACAATGCTGCGTGAGATTGTACATAACGTCATTTACAAGGTCTGAACAAAGCAGCTATAAGGCTGTCATTTTTCAAGTTAAGATGATCTTAAGTTAAAACTCTTGCAGTGGGTGATATGCATTCCTTTTGAGAAATGCTAGACCATAAGTCTACTGTGTTTGTTTATATCAGCATGTCTGAATTCTGGTAAATTCAAAATCAAGTGGTAAAATAAACTGGACCTCTGAAGTTCATGTGATTTATGATCATGAGAAGCAATATTAAAAGGAAGCAGAGATGTGGTTGATGTTCTGGATGCATTTTGTACATTTAAAACAGCGTCAATTTAGTGAGAGAGTAAAAGATTGAAACCCCGAATGAAAAGCAAAGTCCCATAAGCTGTTTTGGACTCATTATGGCACCAAACTGGATGGAAACTTCTGGTTGTTGAGGTTTGACGTCACACCATTTTACCTCCACTAAATGTTACCATGGCTACAAACTTTGGTAATGCATCATTAATAGGAGGCTAACTATGTTTACCTGCGCACACACGTGCAGTGCTTATTTTATTCTGCTCCGCGGCACAATTTGCAACCCACTCTCATTAGTAAATCGTGTGCACGTCTCCCACAATGAGAGGCTGAATGTGGCAACAGAAGCACAGCGGGGTGAAACTAGAAGGAAAATCAAAACAGAAAATATGTAATGCAGCAGAATAGATGCTCAAGCGAGAATCTATTTTATCTTTTTTTCTCACACTGTCGGGATGTTAGGCTCGTCTGCTGTGACACAATCAGCTGCCAGTGCCGGCAATTTGTAAAAACTGACAGGCACAAAGAAAAGATTGCAGTTGTTACCTGTTTTAGTTGTATCCAGTTGTCCTGTGAATACTTCACCAAAAGATAAATGTTTTCACAGAAAGAAAGAGATCAGAAAGTTTTAGCCTGTCATTTTCTTCAAATCATTGTGGCTTTTCTTTGAAAATGGTTTGTCTCATTGAAATAAGTACAAATGAGACATTAAAGACCTAGCATTCCTTGAAGGAGTATCGCTCACTGAATTTCATGCCAGACTTATAAATTAGGATGATATTATCCTGAAAGACGACAGAGTTTTAGCCTTTTTGGTCAAATATTGAAAATAACATTATGCATGACTGCACACAGTAATGCAATATCTTTTGCAGTCTGTTAAGGTAGTATCTCACTGGGCTGCAACTATACTAAACATTTTCTCAAAATTCAAGTGCCAAGGCCTCGAGCTGCTGTGACTCTCATGAGAAAATTAAGGACCTCCATGAAGGTTTTGAGACATTTTGGAGACTTCCTCATAAATGCTGTTTGACAATTAGCCCAGTGAGATACTATCTTTAGTGCTTAGTCTTTGTGTTGGGGTGCCTTCCAGATACCACAACACCGGGTTTTAGCTCAATATCTGTCGAAATGTGCGTTATAGACATTTTTTTTTCTTTTATAAGGTCAACTGTGGCATTGTGTCGTCTTGCATTGGTTTGACTCTAAATGTTTAAACAGTTGTAGATGTACGTCCAATGGTTCGTGAGACACAACTCTATTTTGCTAACAAACAAAGTTGACTCCAACAGTTAATCCTAAAGTTTTAAATAAAGATCGTGTGCGATCTGTTAGTGCTTGGCATACATTTTGGGGATGACTGTGAGCTACTACCGCACCAAATTTTAGCTCAATCCAGAGATCCAATGATCAATTTTGAAGAGCTTGATTAAATTGTGTCCACTTGCTCATGAGATCTTTTGCTAGCAGACAGACATTCAAACACACACACACACTGGCATTACAAGATTGCCCACCTTTTAATGAGAGTAACTGATAAGAAAGAAGTACAACTACATCTTAAGTCTGAGTAAATCTGGTTTGAATTTGTTTTCCATTTTTTCCTCACTTTTGCAATCCTGATATTTTTACTTTCTAAACCTCCTCATTTTATATTTTTATATTTAAACCTGACTGACTGTGAAACATCTTTTATTTTCATTTTAGCCTGTACTGTATAATTGTATTATATTGTGTTATGTTACACTCAGTGTCTCATTTATTCCTGGACCTTTTATGTGTACAGCATTTTGGTCAACTTATGTTGTTTTTAAATGTGCTTATTAATAAATTTGACTTTGACTTTATTCTTGCCCTTTGTCTCGGTCGCTTTCTCTGTCACACACTTTTAATTTCTCTGCTGCTGCTTCTCTCTCCACCTCTGTCATCCCTCTCGGACATCTTCACTTTACCTGCACAGATGGTTTCAGTGACTCCTCTGAGTCCTAATTATTCCGTCAATTACTGTGGGAAAATGTGTAATTACGGTGGACAGTAATTCTGCGCTGTGCGGCTCCATATTTATTAGACTTACACCTGATTCCAGGAGGCTCGGGGGGTTACGATGTGCCGTGCCATTTTTTCTGTCACCTCTAGCTATGTGTGAGAGACTTCTTAAGGGAATCATCACATGTATCGTCCTAATCTTTCCCTCCGTAGAGATTCCTACTAATGAATGAGGCCAGACTGTGAACATGTGGACTGCAAACTTAATTGTGCGAATTTTGATTCCGTCTTCACTCTTCTGTTTTCTTGTTTTTATTTTTTCTTACATTTATTTGCAATCTAGTAACTTCTGCATACTTTGTGTTATTTTAGCCATTCAGATATCAAGCTTTGTTTAGCTTTAACAATACAGTTTCAGCTTGTTCAGCACATTTCAGAGAAGTCATTCAGCACTCAGGATTTACACTGCATTTTTGCAGAAAATGCAATTTCTGTCATTTTTCTGGATTTCTTGATCAGTTGGATTTTGTTGTTCTTCCCTCGTGTGTTCATCGGTAGCTTTGCAAGAACCCAAAGATACAGGTTTGTCAGGCTACACGCTGTGGTCCAAGCAAACACTTACGTGCTGCGTTAATCCATCGGAGCACTGTTCTAACCCAACCTTCAGGTCTACGACTCCCTCTGCTCTTCATTACGAGCCTCTAATCCTGACTCCACATACAGGGGCAGCCAGGAGTCACACAAACAACAGGAGACCCGCTTATTTTCCAAAAATCCAAAGCAAACACAGTTCTGATTGTCACAGAAGTGTGTGTGTGTGGGCTGGAGGGAGGATGAGACTGCAACAATGAGGGCTGTAAGTGAGGGCTATAGACTTACTATGTCTAAATTTTCCCATGACAACTGGATTAGTCTCTAGTGTAATGTCACATACAGCTACAGAGCAAAAAAGGAAGATGGGAAGCAGATGCTTGACTCACGAGGAAAGTGAGAAAGGGAATCAAGAGGAGTGTTGGATCATAAGAAAGGACTCAGAAGTGGATGCTGAAGAGAAATGAAACAAGAGAAGTGGGAGGAAAAAGGAAGGAAGAGAATGAATAGAAGGATTAAGAGGGAGAAGATGGAGGATGATGATGATGGCATCGAGTGAAGAGCTCATGGTGCCTCTCTAAGTCCTCTGAACCAATGAGGACCGTAACACTGAGAGGGCTTCTTCACAGCAGGCAGCTGCAAGCACGTCATTTTAAAGAACCTCTTTTACGTTTCTGTTCTTCCTGCCATCCATGCCCACCGACTCATTTATTTAAAATTGTTCCATTATTTTCTTAGTTCTATTAGTTCTGAGGCCTTTAATTTTTTTTTTTTGTAACAGGTTAAAAATCAACTTTAAGTTCCCTTTGACATTTCTCTTCATCTGTAAACTGGCGGCACACAAGCAGTTTGTAACTAAGCCTCCTTCTCTCCCTTATAGATGAAAGCTGAAAATAACTAAAAAATAGTAGTCACTATCTTCCATTTTATCTACTGGGAACATCTAGCTTTTCTGGTTTGACGATGTTAGAGAACACTGAGCAGTTGAAGAAAAACTACAGGATCTATTTGCACGGTGGGGCCAATATGGATTTCTGCCAGGCTTATTCTTTTCTGGTACTCTTTGTTGTTAACTTCAGGCTCATCACAGTGATTGACAGATTGACAGAGGCTACATTGTGTCATTTTGCCGTGAAGTCGAACATTAAGTTCACTCCACTGACTTTTAGCAATAAGTGCAGCGGCACAATGTATCACAAAGTGATAATTTCCAGTTAATGGGAGGCAAGAAGAACAACAGGGAAGCTTATCAGCTTCATGATGTAATGTTTACCGGCTTTTTAATTAATTATGAAAATTAGCCAAAGCAGTAGGCACACTGAGAAGTGAAATCAGATCTTTACGCTTATCTCAGGCTTGCAGCACTCACAGAATGCTGTTTGAATGACATCTCACATCGAACACACTCACACTTCCATTTAATGTTCCTCACACAAATATGCACATTCACAAAAACACTTTTAAAAGCACACAAACACCCACACAAGAAAACTAACAAAGGTTCAAATGTGAAATTAATGTATGCAAATGTTCAAACAACAAAGCCACTAACAAAATAAAAATGCGCCTGATTAAATTTGTAGAGTCAAAGGTTTGAATAAAATTGGATTGTATCCTTCTGATCCCGATGACAGAGTCCTCCTCATTAGGATCATCCATCAAAATGGATGGTAAAATGCAAGCTTGCCTGATCTATATTTGTTAGCATTGATCGGGAGAAAAAGGTGAGCCAAATATGCACAGGGAAACACAAACAAGCGATTACTCGAGCGGCAGACATGACATTTCTGTGCTGTTTTGTGTAATCAGAAAATAGGATTTTTTTGTGCTTGGTTTTTCATTAGCAATCAGATACTTCAGTCTTCAAGGAGAGTTTTTGTTCAGTGGAGAAAAAAACATTTTGAAACTGTTTAGATTATGATGGAAATGCTGGTTTCTATTTTAGATGTTGAGAAACTTTTTTTTTAAGTTTATTACTGCCTGTTGAAAAATGAAGATAAACACTGCATGAATCAAACTAGCATTCCTGGAAAGAAAAAATGCACGCTGCCTTGAAAGTTTTGAATAAAAGAATCATGTGCAATCTGTTAGCACTCAGAATATGTGATGGGCATGACTGTCAGCTACTACCATGCCAAATTTTAGTTCAACATCTGTAAAACTGCTTTTTTGCACTTTGACTTTTCTGAGCCGTGTCCACTTCAAATGCATACTACCCAAACTAAAACTATGTCCAGTAACTTCTGTTTTTGTTGATGTGAATAACTATTCATGTGCAGGTGGCGCATTTTTCCAATCCATACAGCGTACAGAAATGTTGGGGCTGCATGAGTGCATCCAGCACACTGACCCAATGAGACATCGTGATGCATGCCCTTGACCTTTAAGTTGTGTTTTAAAGTGTTTTTGTTTGTGTTCCACCTGGATAGACAAGCTGCTTTATTTCCAAGCTCTCCGGACATTTAGGATACAAAATAAAATGGAAGCTGGAATGTTAGGTTTCCTCCTTGTCCCAAGAAGTTTTGCAAATTAGTAACACAGACAAAAGTGCAGGTTTTTCTTCCCAATGCAACTTTAGATCAAACATAATGAACTAAGAAACTAGTGGCGTCTGTGGGGGAAAGGAGGGATCATTCAGTTCTTACAGGACTGGGTCCTCCTGGACAGACAAATTGCTGGCAGCTGGGCCAGATGACTAGAGCCCAATGTTTTCCTCAAGCAAAATTGCTCTGAACTGGTTTCAGCACAGCGACACAGAGATAGAGCTGCATCCTCTATTTTCCTCCCACTTGTCTGTTTATCATTAATAAAAAGGACAGGGCTTTTCTATTCAGGGTAATAAATTCTAGTTTGGGCAAA
Source organism: Kryptolebias brasiliensis (assembly GCA_028566095.1). NCBI lineage: Eukaryota > Metazoa > Chordata > Actinopteri > Cyprinodontiformes > Rivulidae > Kryptolebias > Kryptolebias brasiliensis. The sequence goes on along the minus strand of JAOXNZ010000177.1, from coordinate 7,661,410 downwards.
TAAGATGGTGTTTTACTCTTTTTGTTTAGAGATCTTTCTGTTTTTATTTTCAGTAGCTTACAGAGTCTTGTGGATTCAATGTCATAAATTTGAATTTTATTATCTAAATCTCAGCTGGAGGTATAGATATGCAGAAAGACAAGGTATAAAATCTAATTTATTACACATGTGTGCAAGGTCGCATAATGAATGTATAAATTAGCAAAGCTGTTGTAACAGAAACCAGTAATTTATTCACTCGAATGTTCTTGTGAGACTGTGTTAATAATATACAACCGATGCCTTCAATTTAACACTTTGTTTCCCTTACAAGACATTAAATTACTCCTCTCTGTGGATTATGGGTGTTTATTTTGGAATTTGCAGCGTGGATTCCTTTTTTATTCTTTTGTAGACATAATCTTGCTAAGTCCTCTGTGGCAGCATGTGTGCTGCAAACTGCTCAGCTTAGGCACACTACATGTACAGGCATCCTGGACAATGTGGTCTCAACATTAATTTCCCCGTGTGCTGCCTCAATGGTTCCCCACAGACTAGATTTCAAGAACTATATCTGTTACAGAAATCAGAAAAGAGCTGGAGGAAACAAAGAGAAAAAACATCAGATAGCAGCCGAGAGGAAAGAAAAGGAGAACAGAGAAGAAAAAAATGGGAGCGAAGCAGTTAAAGTGGAAGAAAGTGAGGAAGAGATGTATAAAACTGTGAAAAGGGGAGGGGGAGTGTTATGCTATCAGCCATGGTGGAGTCACATTACAGCTTTATGGAGTTTATAAAGTGGCAAAATAACTCTCACCTGGGGCCATATGCCCCAGCCATGTGACAAAACTGATGTGGCTGTGTTTCCACTGAGATTACGTTCCTGTGTATGGGTTTGCATATTAAAGAGATTGTCTGTTCAAACAGTTCAGGTGCCAATTCACAACTTTTCCGTGTTTCTCAAACAAAGAGTGGAAGGATAGAAAACATTAGGGCCTTGTTCACACAGAAATGTATTTTTTCCAAAACAGCCATCCATTTGTATTTTCTAAAACTATCTGTGTAAACATGGCACCATTTGTAAAAACAACTTCAGCCACAAGGGAACGTGGAAGCCGTCCCAAAAGGCTGTAGTAACTATGCCAGACCTGTATGTGGCGCTGTAATGCTGCCCCGAAAATACACCAAAAACAGGAAACAAGCTGTGGAACATAAAGCTTGCACATTGGGTGTAAAATATAAACACAACAAGAAGACGAGGTCACCTTCGTGTTGTAGGTTGGATTAGAGGTTTTCAAAAGGGGTTTGTTTTGTCTGTCTACTCAAAAACACAAAGGTACTGTTTCACAAAGTTTTCACTTTGGAACCTGTTTTCAACAAAAACTGTTTTGAGCTCCCAAAATGAAGCTTTTATGCAGATGCAAGGCTGAAACAAAAAAACTTTTGCATGGCTGTAAAAAAAAGGAAAAGTAATTTTTAAAAAAGCGTCATGATCTCTGGCTGAGAGGGATCCAACTGCAAAAGGCAACAGACAACCAGGTCACAAAATGGGGCTTTAAAAAAAAACAAAAAACAAAAATGGTCTTTAAAAGTCCAAAACGTAAAACTAGGAGAGACTGAACTTGGTTTTGGTGCAGGAAATCAAAGCTAACTTCAGTAAAAAAAAGAAAAAACATGAATCTATGAAAACTTGAGAAGTTTGTACGCTGAGGGAACAAATCAGACAACTGGTGTGATAATTTTATGTTAAATTCAGGTTCAGCTCGAGATTTTCTGTGTCACAGAGATGGTTTTACATCTCTATCCAAATTCAGGAGATGTAGAATGTGTGCAGAATACTAATGGTGTCAAGAAGAATATCTCTGCAGAACAGCCTTTTCTTTAGTATTTACACATACTGTATTAAAACTGTTTTTGGTATAAAACTGTGTCACAGCTTTTCTCTCTCTTATTTCTGGAATTTCTGGTTTCAAATCCACATGTCCATCCATTTAATCAGTCAGTCAGTTTGTAGGACTGACCTGTGTCACAGTGACCGACAGGGTCAATAACACTCCTGTCACGGTGGCGGGAACCAAAAATGATGAAGCTCAGGAAATAAATATGGTTCTTCTCACATTACAAACACCAGAGGTGCAGAGGAAGATTAGGCAGTGATGGCAGGTAGAACAATACAGTATCAGTAAAAATATTTAAACAGCCAGAGTTTGTAACTTTAAGGACAATGAGTCAGACCGTCCTCTGCTCCTGGATCTGCTCATGCTCCCAGGCTAAAGTCCTTCAAAGGTCTTTGCTGAGACTGACAAGGCTTACTTTTAGACAAAACTGCAAAGTGAGAATCAGTGTATATTGTGTATAGTTTCTAGAAACGTACCAAAACATTGTTTTTTTTTCTTTGTTTTAACTCTGGCAGCTATTTCATAAATCTGTGTCTTATATTGCGTTTATGCTCTAAGGCCAAAAAGCTGTTCTTGCAAGCGGGCCTCAGCTGGTCAGTCGGAGTCGAGCAGTCGTTGCTTTGCCTTTGATTAATTCTTCGGTCCGCATCATGTTCGAAGAGTCAGGCATGCACTGTTATTTATCTGCAACCCTGTGAGACCCTCACAGGGCTCCTCTCTGGTCTCTTGACATGAAACCATGGTCTTATTGTTGTTTGCTGGTGCCTTATCTGCAGTCTTGTCAGGGAAGACAGAGGGAGAACAGAAAGAGGAGGAGGAGGAAGAACTGGGGCTGTTTCAGAGCTTTAGCTGGATTGTTTTTACTCCAGTTGTGCAATGAAAGTCTAAAAGTAAAATAATACGACCTCATCTTTTGGCTCATATACTCCAGGTTAATGGAAACTGTCATAAATTTGACTGTGGATTAAATGTTTTTCTCTGAGTGTCTCAGATAACAATTAGAACCACCACTTCATGCTGTCCAAATATAAAACCCTGCAGTGTGAGTGTCAGAAATGCCATATGGAGACTGACACATTATTGAGATTTACAAGTGTCTAGGCTCTTTTTGATCCATGCTTTCATAGAGTATTATGTGATTTTTATGTTGTGTGTAAGTTAGTTTGAAGAAAACAAAGCAGAGTCACTCTAGTAGAATAAAATAAACACAATAACAACAATATTAAAGGCTGTTTGTTACAG
>JAOXNZ010000177.1:7617017-7657045 GCA_028566095.1 Kryptolebias brasiliensis | reverse complement strand
CATTACAACTACTTATTAATGGGTTTTAAGGTGCTTATAGCTAATTAAGTTACTGAATTATTAACAATTTAATAATCCTTTATAAGTCCTGTTGTGAAGAGGCACCACCTTTCCACAGAATCCTTTTTCAACAGCTCTGAGCTATCATTTCTAATGATGACAGAACAACAACAGCAAATGACACAACTGTTTGCGCATTTGCAGACGTGCACACCTTGTAATCACCATCACACAGCCAGAGGGCAAATGCATTCAGTGCTGCGGCTCTGTACATTATGTGAAGCACGTACCTCTACAGGAAAAATGACCCCCACATTTCACGTTTACTCCTACCTTTTTGTTTTAACTCCCCCAACATTACAGGCAACCTACTGTAGCTGCTTGTGGTTTTTTACACAGATAGGCTCAGAGCACCATGAAAGCTGCTCCCGGTAAAAAGAAAGAGGGAATCGCTCCCTCAGCAGGGTAAAACCACAGACCAATCATGTAATTATAGAGCCCTGAGGAGCACAACCTGCTTTCTGCTTGTGTTTGAAGAAATAAAAATGGATGTGAGCATCCTTACAAGTTTAAAATTTTCATCTTACACTTAGTGCTTTTAGTTCTAGCTGGGTTTTTTCCTTTCAAATTTTAATAATCATGTGTTCTTCAGCTCTGCTTCTGTCTTCGCTGTAATAACCAGCTGTATTTTGGTAAAATGGTGGCCCAGTTTGTCTCCCCTCCTTCTCGTCCTCCACCCCCTGCTCCCACTGGTGAAATTACCAGTTGGTTACTATAGAGACGTGTTTATAAATGCAGTTTATGGCTCCCTTTTTGCCCTTATTCTTGCTGCATTTACCTCCTCATTTTCCACACCTATCTTGCCTTCACCTCTAAAATGACATCTTTCCCTGTTTTTCCTTGTTTCACTCTTTCTCCTTCATCTGCCCCTTCCACCCAGTTCTGTTGGCCTTTCTCTTTGTCGAAATCTCATTATTTTGTTAATTTTGTCGCCAGCCGCCTTCAACGTGACTTGCAATGAAAGCTTTGTTGAATTGAATTAATATGTAATTTACCCCAATACATATGGGCTCCATCACTTCCTGATCTAGGTGTTTGCAGCACCATCCTCCTCTTTGGCTGCAGGCTTGAAAGTCTTTTTCTCTAACTGTAGGGCTCTTTTTGTGATAATGCATGTGTGTGGAAGTGCCATACATCATTGTTTGCAAAGCTCTCCTATACCTTTGTGTCCGGAGAGATAATGTAAAGAAAAATAAAAGCTGTGGGTTGTCTTTCTGCTTCCTCATGAAAGTATAATGGGGAGCTGATTCATGCTTGTAGCTATCTGAGAAGACAATGGACACATAAGTGTACTTGTTCCACTCAAAGGAGAGTGCTGCTGAGGCTACAGTTTTACTCCTACTGGGTTCAGGTGAGGAGCAGAGCTAATGCACAACAAAAGCTTATACTTTATGTAATTATGCAATAGCCTAGCTCGAAACAAGCCCCAAGCAAACCACTTAGCTTTAGTTTGATTCTTCCACCAATTGTTAGTGCTTGTCTAAAAAAAAAGGAGAAAAAAACAAACAAAAAAAAACATTTGCTCGTCTTGGAATGAGGTGCTTGTGGCGGAAATTTAAATGTGAATTCACAATTTAATGTTTCAAAACCTACTCCAAAAGAGAGCTAAGCTGAGTCGAAATGAGAAAACTCTAAGCCAGTTTAGATAAATGTCCCTCCTGTATGCAGCCTGTGGGGTTTACAGTCGCTCCACTTTCATCCCAGTGACATTATATGCTGATGAGCGTCTCTCATACACTTAAAACAAAGCTTATATTTAGTGGTTCCCCTAAAGTTCTTCCCAACTCCAGCAAATCAGTTTTTACCAAACATCTGACATATTTGGTGCCTATTGATAAAAAAACCAAGTATAATCATCAAATTAACTGAACTTCCAGCAAAAAACAAACAAAATAAAACAAGCAGCACATGAGTAAAGACACTATAAGATAAATCCTTGTATTTATTTCTAATTATTTTTAAATGGGTGAGATTTCTTTGGAAATTAGAATTTTGGCTGTTTAAACACAAACAAAGCTTAAGGATTTGACATATATGCAGCCATACCAAACCATTTAGATTTGATATTTTTGATTTCAGTTGTAATTGTTAAGAAAGTTGACATAAACTTCTAACTTGTAGCGGAAACAGACACCTGTTGTCTCTTCTTTTGTAAAATCTTCCTTAGTGTTTGAAGTGAAAACATGTCACACATTCTCAGACTGAGTTACTCTTAACTTTAAAACAACAAACACATTTCCAAATGGTTACAATAGTTGTCTCACAACATTACTGCTACAGCTGGATTTTCAACAAAGGACACTTGTGGCGCATTTTAATAATTTTTGCAGCTATTTGTGGTCATGCTGTGTCCCATATTTCAACTTCCCTGCAGTGAAGTCTTTGGGCAGAAGGCTAAACACAATGAAACACGTGAACCCTGCCGCAGCTGTGGCTCAGGTGGCAGACTGAAAAATGCAGTGTGATTGTTTACCTACATCCCAACCAGCAGTTTAATTTTTATTCTCTTACCTTAAAAGGTGCCCTTCCTCCTAATCTTTTATTCATTGTTTTTTTGTTTACAGCAAGTATTGCTGGAACCAACTGTAGCAGTTAAAGTGTGTTTTTTTTTTTTTTTTGGACAATTGTGGAAAAGTGTACCATTTAAAAGGATAGTTCTAAATTTTTATAGCGTGCTCCTGTGAGAGAGTAATAAAAAATTAATGTCTATGTGTTGTAGATAGACGTTTAAATGACCTCAGTTTGGAAAAAACAGAGTTTTCTAAACCTATGGCTAGGTCAGACATCTTACACTAACTCCAATATGAAATATTTCACAGTGGGAACAGTGCTTTAAAAACCTTTTTAAAATCCTCAATTTTGCATTACACGGTTATTCTAGCAGAAACATTATGATGTTCCTGCTATGATTTTCCAGCTTTCACATGGGCCACTGCAGGTTTTTGAGTTTGGAGTTGTTTAGAGACAACAACCATCCACTTTGGTCTTGTCTTCACTTGGACTAACCATTAGCTCATCAATTTGGTGAGAATAAAACTCTATTTTGTCAACCTGAGGCCGTTCAAATCAATATCTACAACAAGCAATATATTGATATTAATAACCATCTACACAATCCCATTTCAAATGATCTGAACTATTGATTTAAGTGCAACATTTAAAGGTTTCTGAAGAGTCCTGCAGACTGCTTTTCTGTCACTAAACCTAGTTATGATCACCAAACTTTAGTTACTATTAAAACTATCAGTATTCTGTGAAAAATGTTGCAGTTTTGAGACAAATGTCTGACCATTTTTCTCTAAATGTGAGAGAAAAACAATACATAATGGGTCCAGAATAACAGGCAGAGAATTACAAGCAGCCTGCTGATTAGAAGTCTGTGATTCAGTTTGAGTGGGATATAACTGTGTGTGTGCAGGGATAAGGCGTGTGTGTGTGATTATGTCTGTCTGTTTGTGCATCTGCCTGCATCATGTCCCTGATTCTCCGCGGCTTGTCATTGTGCCTCCATTCCAAGATGGCATATTGGCATGGCAGAAAGAGCCTGTCTAACACCCGCACTGGTGAGATTATACCGTACGAGACAGCAGGACGTGCTGCCGTGACATGGATGACATGACGTGTGTCACCCTTCCTCTGTCTCTCTGCCATTTAGCTATTCAATGCTCAGTGTGGGCCCCTGGTTGTTTTTTTTTTTTGTTTTTTTTTTATGCCGTCTTTCCTTCTGGGATTTGATGAGGTGCAGTAATATATAAGAAATGACTTGGTGGCAACTCATCTAATATGATTTGTGTAGGAGCTCATAAAACCTGGCCAGGCGTAACTTTAAAAGAATGGAATGGAGGGGCCGCTCAGATTCGGCTCCCTCTGTCGCATTGCAGGCATCGTAAAAGTGTTTCAAATCAGGTTGTGGGATGGGGATTATCTGTGAATTTCTATCAGTGCTAATAACATCCACATCATTTTCTCCTAAAATGTGTATGTGCACAAGGCGTGTCAGCCACTTCGGATATACAGATCTTTACTTCAGAAACTCGCCTTCAGTCTGTAAAGAAGCAATGAGGCACCCCCTCCCCTCCCTCTCCCTGCCACCTCTCTCCTGGAAATAAATAATAAACACATTTAATTAAAATGAAAATGCACTGCATTTCTGTGTTAATCCTAATTTATTCGCCTTAATTGAGCTTCCATTTGCTTAGCCAAAGCATGGCAGTGGTGTTAATAAATATGCCATTGTCTGTCTTCCATGAAGCATTTAGCTGAGCAAATTTTTTAATACATTGTAGCACTTCACCTGCCTAAACAAACTCCTCGGTGTCATAAACCTCTAAATACAGCACAGATATACAAGAAACCATTTAGAGATGCCTAAGGGTTCTTCTGGGGAAAGTCAAACAGTATTTGATTATTTTCTATTTAATTCAGGTTGTTTTTTAGTTTAAACTTTTATATGTTTCAAAAGTCTCCACTGAATGGTTTTCCTGTTGGTCACTGATCCAAACTGCTTTTTGTTCATAATTAGGACATCTGTTCACTTACCTGTTCACCTCTGGACTATTTAAGTCCCCGTCGCTGTATAACTCATCTTGGCTTAACATTCTCAGGATATTGTTTATTGATATTGTTTTTTCTGCTTTTGAATCCTCCGTTTTCTCCGCCACCTTGTGACAACATTGTTTCATACAATTCTTGTTCATTGATATTTTGACAACTATAAATAATAAAATTTTGAAGAGACAGGTTAGTCTAAACCTCAAAGAATTTGCAAACACCACTACTTTTTGCTTTTGCACTTCGCTACTGGCTGCTCACATTAAAAAGCTGTTGGGTTTAGTTTATAGATACAGGACTATCTGCACAAAACATGATACTCACAAGGGAAAGATACACAATGACATTGGCTAATTTTCATCTGCAGTCCCTGAGGCAGGTAAGCATAAAATACAAATCAGACCTATTAAGCTTAAATGTGGAGTTAAAACAACAAAATGCATCTTAAATAACTGAAACTAATAAACATCAGTCTAGAGTTAAAAACAACCCACTCTACCTTTTAAGTGCTTCTTGATTGTGACATTTCCTGTGCCCTGTGAGTAATACAGAATAAAAAAAGGTTGTGTGCTACGTGTTTTAGGTTTTGAGTTGAAGAAAAGGAAGTTATCCAAGCACAAACTCCTTATTAGACTCACACAGATACCAGGCAGTGGTGTCCAATCCTGGTCCCAGAGGGCCACTATCCTGCATGTTTTAGATGTTTCTCTGCTTTGACACACCTGATCTGAATGAATGAGTGAATAACAGCCTTACGTAGGACTTGAAGACCTGCTGAGGAGCAGGGAAACAACTAAGACCTGCAGGATAGAGGCCCTCCAGGACCAGGATTGGACACCACTGATTTACAGCATTTAAAACAAATGCAACAAAAACATTCTCAAAGTGCGTTTTTACTTTTGTTTGTAGTAGTTACATCCTTGGAATCATCATAAACGGAGTGTTTAATTATATGTTTTGGTATTATTTTCACTCTTTCAACATTTGATCCCAGTTTGACCAGTAGATTGATTTTTGTTCCTGCCCTTCTGAGCTCTATTAGTGTCAAACTGATAAGGAGATATGTCTCCGATTGCAACATTAACTCTGCTCAATTTTCCTACACCTCATCTTCCTACTTTACTACAATATTTTCCAATAGATGATGAAAAGGTATAGCTTTCTTTGTTTTCAAAGCTTGAATAATCATTTTCGAAAGGAGCTATTTAATTGCGACATAAAAGTCTCCTTTTTCTGAGTCTTTGGCTGTTCTTGAACTGTGCTCCTTTGTCTGTCACAAACCCAGCACTGAAGTGAGCTCTGTCTCCTTCCCTCTGTGTCTCTCTTTCTCATTAGCAGAGTTTTTCCCTTCATTACCCTAATGTCATAATTTTCTTTTTAGAAAATGTAATTGGGCCTTTTGCTTGTTGGCGATTGTCTCAGTCGTTGCTGCATGTACAGTCACCGAGAGGGAAATTTCACCCTGGGCATATTTGCGCTGGCTCTCAACGTCCCTCTTGGTAAATTTCAAAGAGCACAAAGGAAAATATTGCACGTGGGCACATTTCTATCAGTCGTCTCTCTGTCCCCCATCAATGACTCTCCAAATATCACTCGGTCTTATCCAGCCTGGCGAGAAAAACATCACATTACACTTCATGCATTCAAAACAGTGTTTATTTGGAGTATCTGATTAGAGTCCTTGTGTTTTTCTAGGGGGCATAACAGATATCTGGTATATATATAAAGTGACGTGGTCCTCCTGAGTGTGGCCCCAGGCGAAGCATCTGCACACATCTGCAGAGCGCTCAACATCCCCCCACTGCCTCGTTATCTTCTCCAGAGCTACTAAGTGATTTATTTACCTGCTCACCACATGTCGCTCAGGCAAAAGGACGATGGGTATAAAGGGACAGAAAACGTGCTAAAAGAGAAAGAGCAGGTGATGAGAAACAGATGAGAAGAGAGTGTTCAGACAACAATAACATGCTGACAAACAGGGGGAGCAGGTGGAAAGACACATTCAGCCGTCATTTGCAGACTGACATAGCCAATGAAGGCCCGGGCTGCAGGAGAGGAGTAGAAAATGAAAAGGACATGACTGAGACGTAGTAAACTCATTGTTCCTCGGGCGCCACCCTCAATCAGGGGATTTTATTCGACTAAAGTAAAATCTTTGCAAACCCCACGGATGCCACTTCTCATTAATTTGGCCTCTGTCACCAATAAAAAGACATCAACAGCTGAGGGACACCAGGTGCTGGGAGAGGAAAGGTATTAGTTAAGGAAAAGTGCGTGGAGTGTGTCATCACTTGTGTTTGAGTGCATACAATTCCATTTCCAGTGTGCTAATTTATTACGCAATAATCATAAATGCAGGAGTCATCCTGGAATTGGCTTCATAAAAACTTGTGCCAAGAGAATCAAGTATTGCTTTCAAATGGTGCACCAAGTCAGGACAAAAACAAGACCCTAAAAAACCTTAATGATGACTAAAAAGTTGTCTACTATTTGATATATTGCAACACATCTGTTATAAGAAGAAGCTTTTCCTCAGGCTACAACAAGTCTGTTTGTTGTTCAAAACAAGAACTTAACATAAGATGACCAACAGAGGCTCATTGACCTTAGAAAACAAACACGGCTGTAACTCAGTCAGTGTTACAAAATGTTGACCGAACTTTGGTGTGGTAGTAGCTGAGAGTCATTACCAACACATACTCTGAGCATTAAGTGACTCTTGTTAAAAACTTTGCCATGAACTGTTAGAGTCAGCTCTGTCTGTGGGCAAAATATCTCATGAATCAGTGAACAGATTTCAACAAAACTCTCAGAAAGAACGAAAGGAGTCAGCCTGATTCAAAATGGCCACTGCAGCTAATCAACCCTACAAAACACAAAACTGTATATTACTTAGTTAGTTTTGAAAATATTGGGCTTAAATTTGGTTTGATAGTAGCTCAGAGTCATCCACAACACATATTTTTAGCACTAGCAGCTTGTGCAGGATTACAGTTTAAAACAATTTGCAAAGCGGTGGGTGATATGCACTGATCCAGGGAGTGCTAGTTTTATTATTTTTGAGATTTCATTGCAATGCTCTTGTGAATGTTGAAGATCATTTTAAATAAAAAAAAGCTGATTTTGTGCACCAAACTTTTTCTGCTTACTGTCTGCTTCAGACCCATATGCTTGCATTTAGTTTTTGTGATGATGGATGTCAGAGTTCCTGCAATGGGACAATACTTGGATGCAGAAAGGTACTGTAGTCTGCAGAAACATTAGAAGAAAACTTTTAAGTTTATTTTCATTGGCTTATTTTCCAGTTTTGCATACTTAGTACATTTACTGTATACAAATGTAATTTTGTTTATTTTAGGTCTTACGTTTACTGTAATTCTACTGTTCCTATAATTCAATCAAAGTCATTGCAGACTTCCTGTGATTCTGTAGGTATTGTAGAAATTGAAACATTTCCATAAATTACTCAGCTATACAATGTATTGTGTGAATAAAACTTTTGATTTGGTTGAAATGTTTTTTTAATAGAAAGCAAACAGAACTCACTCGACCACTCTTAACTGTTCCGGTTCTATAATAAGCAGATTGGTTGAAAGCAAATGCTGGTCTGCCAAGGTCAACCCCAGAGATATCAGTGCCTGTGAGGCAGCACTTTTATCCACAGCCAGGACTCCTGCTGCTCCCTCACGCTCTGCCTCTCTGTCCCCTCCGGATCCACAGGCTTAACTAACTCAACCGTGTAAGCACATCTCCCCCCACTGCTGGAATCAGCCTCTGTCGGGGGCCTTGCTTGCCACCCAGTGCAGGGCACGCATCACCAGTTAAGGAAGCCATACTTTGTTCATGGAGAACCCCCCCCCACCCCTCTTCTGTGCTTTTAGACCTTTCCCAATTCAACTTGTTGGTTTTAACTCAGTGTCATTCATACCAAGGTCTAAGATCCTGCTTTCGCATTCGATTAATTCCCATTTGCCACCTTTGAGGTGGATTTCTTCAAGCCAGTCAGAGTTTTTGGACCTTTTTGGTGCTAAACGACCCTCTTAATGTCACTGGGCAGAAAAATGGGCAATCTCTCAATTTGGCATAAGCTGCTCCGGCAGCAGGGCAAGAACTTGATGGAGTGAGGAGGTTTTAAGCAGTAGGAAACCTGGTGACCTTTCTCTGCTTTCCGACGCGTTGACTCGATTGCCCTTTTGAAAATGCTAATTCCAAATGGTCCTCCAAGAAGGCGTTTAGCGTGCCAAATAAAAGGCTAGAAGAAGATGATACCAGCAGGATGTGTTCTGAGGATACAGCTTTAAGACTTTGCGTAATGGGATGCAGCCTGCATATATTTGTGAATAATTTTGCATCTAAACTTTAAAGACTCAGACAGGTTTATCCACGTAGAAAAAAATGATTTTGTGTTTTAAATTTTTAACATTTCAAAGGCTAATCATTTTTGAATGCAACAAACTGTTATAATATCAGCATAATTCTGCATTTCATGGTGCCGATTTTGTTCTTTTACTGACAATTTTGGGCACCTGCCAAATCAAGCACATGGCACAAAGCTGCTTAGTTTCTTGAGCTCTGCAAGCACCCATAAAAAGCATCTTAATTATTTGTGATTTCATTCATTCAGTGTGCCACAGAGGTGTGGAAAAAGCAATGGAAAGCATAATTATCTTAATGGAAGACTGAGATGCATGGCCTTTGTAACACAAGCACCTCTTAACAGCCAAATCAATAGCACACCACGGCTGTGCCCTCAGCCCAAGAGTGGATCGCCCCCATCTCCACTATTGAGCACTGATGATCATAATAAGCTGCTTTGATGCGGCTCGCATCGCCACAAATAATGAGGCATCCTCATTCTAGAGAACACTATTACCTTCTCCAGCTCGCTCTCAGCAAAGTTCAACGTAAATGTAGCTTAACAAGTTTCTCTCCGATCCTCTCCAGGGTGTTAAATCCCACTCATTTACTTTCTCCTCTTCTCCTCTCTTCCCTCACACTTTGAGTGGCAGTTTTCAAAAGATTAATTAACAATCATCACTTTGTGAGCTCAGTTCAGCAGTGTGGTAGGGGGCAAAAAAAGAACAGAAACTGATGACTGTTTTGTCCTTGTGGATTGTCAGCAAGTGAAAAAAATATAAAAGGACTCAACTTAAAGGTACTCATTGCAAAGTCATGAAGACTGGTCCAAAAGAAGTCATCAAGTAAGAAACAAAATTGGCACAAATCTTTCTTGCATATTTATGTGTCCTTAAATTAAAATTTCTAAGCAAAATTTGTGAACTGCTGCCAACATGTGTTTGTTTACATACGGGAAGCGACTGAAAATAGGTCAACAATGGTGACATCCATAGAAGAGCTGTTTGGGATCAAGAAGTCACACAATTTTGATGTGTTGAGATATATTTACACTTAGAATTGTTGTGTAAAGTTTGCAGATAAAAGTGCTTTGTTTAATTTGAGCATTTACCTGCATTTCAGAATTGCATATCAATGTGTCTGGAAAACTACTGGAGTAAATGCTTTCAAACTGCACCATCTGGTACAGTTCAGGATAACCTTTTTTATGTTTGATTTCATAGTTTGCAATGAGTACCTTTAAAACGAGAAGCAGCACTGCACAAAGTCCCCTATAACTCCATACAAGGCCATGTCAGCTGTGTGTCACTGAGCTATGAACAAGAAACACTGATTGCTCGGATCATTACTCGTCCTTACTGGACCTCTGACTAACAATGCTCCTCTGAGGCACTGCGTTTGGCCTTTGTACAAGTGCTTACTGCAATAGCAGACTGCGTGGCTTGCTAAAATAGTTCTCCGAGCATCAGCTCAGTCCCCTGTGGTTTATTCTGACGTTCACAAAAAAATAGGAAGAAGGAGGGCATTTGGAAGAGGCCAGGACAAGGCAATTTATAAGGAGGCAGCATGAATCTCAATGTGCCCTGTTGTCAATATGATCAGACGGGATGATTCATCTTGACGTGCGATCAGGGGCAGAACAAATGGATCAAGACCCCCTCACATATGGACATGTTATTAGGTGACCAAATGAATCTGATGACTGATTTATTTGTTTCATCTCATGCACAGCAGCTATTACTGCAGTGGGATAATTGAACTGAAGGCAGTTACGGTGAGAGTTTAAAGGTATTTGGATTGATCACAGTCAGATGAAGGCAGTCTGTGTGAAAGTTATGTCTGAAGGGAATACAGTAATACGAGTCAGCAAAAATAAAAACCCATCATATAGAATTCGATACAGATAGCGTTTAAGTGTATTTCTCTGTAGAGACACCCTTGTTTTTTCTAATTTTTCTCTGTTTGGGATGTTTTCAGGCTTTAGCCTTTTGAGCAGGGGACATATAAACACAAGCCAATCACAGATTGTCTGTAAGGACTATAAACAAAGCTGTCAGTTCAAATTGCTGTTACTTACAAATTCATGCTCTGTCAGCAGAAGATGGGATTTCACATAAAATCTGTCGATACAGCACCCTCCCACGGAGGTGTGGACGTAATTATTTTTGAAACGATCTGTAAATTACATTTAGTTTGATTTATTGTTTTGTTCTGTGAATAACCGCTGTCTGTTGTTCCATTCTTTTTTTTCTTCCAGTGCTCTGCAGCACACAACAGGAAGGGGCAAAGTTTATAAAGACTGTGTTTACCAGCAGCAACAACTTGCTTTCAACAGTTTGTTGACCAATTTGTTAGCATTGTTAGAGTCATTAAGAGCTAAAATGATTCAAATGAAATATTTTCTGAATTAGAGGAAGTGATTCTGATGCTTCGGATGCTTTGTAATGCACAACTGCAAGACTCAAACTATGTCAATGCTTAACAAGAAATGTCAATTTTAAATGGTTCTTCTCCAGATCACCATCATGGTCCCAGTTCATGGACACGTACAGTCAGTACATTCTATTCTTATTTTAATAAAATTAGCATGAAAAAATAAATAAAAAGGACAAAAACATCAGTATTTAGTAGCTGCAGGGTATTGTGACATTGTACATTTAATTAACAATCAGGATTGGGGGCTTTGTTCTTATCAGACCTGAAATTTTTGTTTCAAATTTCTCTGTTTTAAGTCACTTTATTAAAAATTAGCTTTAGATTTCCAGTTCTTTGGCCTTAAACCTATTTGTCATACATGTCCAGAAGTGACCATATATGGTCAATAGGGTGGAGCTTATTTTTTACCCCAGAAATCTGATTAGACAAAGGTGCATTTGCAATTGAAATTATCTTTATACAGACCACATGCGCAGTGATCAACAAGAGCAAATCTAACAAACATCATAACTTGAGGAAAATGTGCAGATTTTTTTCCTTTTAGTTTAAACATTATTTGGCCAAAAATTTATTATGTAGCCAAATATGTTCTGAAGCCAAATCTTAGTTTCCTGTTAGTGATGATGCACTTCAAGGTTCTTTTACCTCACATCCAAAGGTATACATGCCTTCAGTCTATGGGCATTAAAAAAAATGGTAAAAGTTTGGAAAAAAAATGTAGTTTGGCTGCATTCTCTGTAATAGAGGATCATATCTGCAGTAGTCTGTTCAGATGTGGGGAAAACTCACCTTCAATTTCTTTGGTTTCTAACCTGACTCAACATTTTCTTCATTATTGCTTTATGTTGTTTTCCTGAGTCACATTTTATTTACTTAAGACCTTTAAAGAATTATGATTTAAATTAAAATAAATCCTAAAGACAGAAATGTGTTTTACAAGCTTTTGCAGATAGCAATGTTTATGCAGTCCTTAACTTGATCTACTGTCTGTTCTTAACTTAACCAAGATGAAAACCTCCAAATCACTGACCTTCTGCCCATTTGAATGTATTTCTTTAAAGAAAAGACAAATGTACATATTGAAAATACATAAATAAGGTAACATGCATTCAAATGTAGCTCTTTTATCATTCAGTTGTGTGAATTCACACTATTGTTTTTTACTGTTTATACTGTAGTTCGGCTAATTTGAACTTTTAGTTACTGTTTTGCTAATTTAAGATTTTAGCTACAATTTTTTTAATTTTAGCACTTAGCTACTGTCTTGCTAAACTTAGCTTGTTTTAACTTAAAAAATTAAGTTGACATTTCAACCTTCAACAAATTTCAGTCATTCAGCACTCAGCATTCCCACTGCATTTTCACAGAAATTGCAAATTCTCTAGCTTTAATAACAATTTTGACTTGTATGTTAAATAATCCATTGAATGAAAAGTTCATAAATGTGTATTTTTCTTCCAGCCACACTTGCTCCCTCTCTTACCCAGGCGAAAGGTTTAAAGCGCACAAATTTCATGCATCAAACTCAGCCACGATGGGTGGGAGGGCAATTACTCAAACTGCTAATTAGGTCAGTCAGCTCATGAGGAGGACGGCTGTGCAAGATGGTCAGACCTGACATACTGACCTCATGACAGCTAGCCTGAGCATCACTTGCTGGGATTGTTCCAAAGCTGAGGGCTGAATGACCTGAGCATCAGTTGGATTCATGACTGAAATCCTGAATACAGGCCTTCTGGGCTTCCTGCCATATGTCACTGTGATACTCTGTGGATATAACAACCAGAAAATAAGTCAGTGTCTTTTTTTTTTTTAGATCAAAAATATGTCAACAATTATTCTTTATAAGAGATAAAAAAAAAAAAACAGTCACAAATATTTGTCCAGAAGTGTACAACTTAACTAAAAAATAACCAGTTCTTTTACAGCTTGTGTCAAGTTTGGATTATGGGGAAAAAAACTAAAAACTTGCATTCATAAGAAATGTCATTTTAAATTATATTGACAGAGTGAAATGTAAAATTTTGAAGTCTCTTAGGTTGAAACAAAAATAATCCAGAATGCTGACTCATCTTCTTTAAAAGCAAAAACTGATTTATTTTAATAAGGGGGAAAAAAAAGCTGACATGGCAGAAAAAGTTATAATGAAAAAATTAACTCTGAGGATCGTGAGGAGACACAAGGAGCAAGACTTGACTGTGACATGCGGGCCGACCAACTAGCGGGCCAACCCACCAGCGGACCAGCGAAGATGGGATGGGAGTGACTGAATATAAAAGCTGGGCTGAGGAGGAAGTGGAAACAGGTGAGTGATTATCAGCTAGGGACAGGTGCAGATGGGCGTGGCAGAAATCAATTAATTCGATTTTTAAAATACACTGGGTTGTTTAATCGTATTTAAAGTTTATAATGTCTCTTGCATACATGTATGCGTGTGTATACACACGCGTGCGCATGCGGGCATGTATGAGAGAGTATATGGATGTGAATTTGCACATTCATGCACACCATTGAGGAGTGCATTACTAAATTCCCTCTGAGATCGTTGATGACCACACTCCAGTTCGGTAGGTGGCGGTAAATGCACCTTAAGTTGGTTGCCATCCGCCATTAAAATACAAAAGAAGAAGAAGAAGAAGAGATGGGCGTGGCAGGCTGACAAGGAAAATCACTAGGGAGCAGATGACTGAGAGCAGGTGAATAAACACACAAGGAACACAGAGGGCACAGCGAGGAAAACAACAAAAGAATACGCCACAAAGAAAACAAATGAAACAAACCAAACACAAGGTTCACAAGAACACAAGCATGAAAATGAAACACAGAAGATCAAAATAAAACAAACAAAAAAAAAACTCAAAATACCCAAATCCTTACACTTTCAGATTTTTCATGTTTTTATACATTTCAAACTCATCTTAAAAATTTTTTCAAAAGTTAACTGTACCAAATATGTGACAATAACAAAAATATAAAGGTTTTGGAGTATTTTATAAATGTACACTCACTGATAAAAGCTTAACACTAAGAAGGAATGGTTGTACAATAATTTGGTCCACATGCAGACCAGTGATGAGTAGCTGGCATGTAAAGAAAAGACACCAGAGAACATGAGTGGTGGCATCACAAGGGGAGCATTAGAGTTATCAGGCAGTTGCCGAAGCATCCAACAACCAGTCAAAACAGTGAATGAAGATAATCAAACACAAAGGATGCTGGGTAGACAGACAGTGTTACCAGCAGTTGACAGAGTTTGATAGAAGTCAAGTTGTGGATTCGCATGAGGCTGGGTGGTTCTTTTATGCAAATGTGCAGCATTTGAGGTGTACCGATGTCACAGTGGCCCAACGTTGGAGGGCATCCACAAATGTGAAAGTTCCAGTTGCCCAAGACAGACCACACCAAGGGAGGACCATTATATTTTGAGCTAAGCCTCACAGAGCTCCATGACATCTGCGCCTGTCATACAAACATAGTTATTGGACTCTTAACTGTCTCAACTGGACTGCAGGTTCATTTTCCAGTACCATTAAGCTGATATTAGCCTCTTCCACAAAACATTTCTGCAATAAGGCCACAAAGATGAGTCCATCTTTATGCTGCCTCTGGTTGTTCATAAATCATCATCTGAGCTGCCCATGTTCCGCAAAGATGTGAGTTTTCATTGTGCAACAAAAGAAAGCATGGGTGTAGCTCAGTGGGGTTGGGGTGGAGAGCTTTGAGGGCTATGTATAAAATATGTGTTGGACATCTCCTATTCTAAATCCTGAGACGTGGTATGGGTATGGCCAGAAGGTGTCTCAGGCTTGACTTGAAGTGTTTTATGAAAGTGGCTATTAACACCGGAGCAGCGTTTGGAGCAGTGCTGTAACCAGGAGGAATAAACTAATGATGAGTAGCAGAACAAATTCTGCCGCTGTTGTGGAGAGACGCACCCCATGGCATCTTAGTGTCAGGAACAAACTGGTGAAAAATGTGATGATGCAGTTTTCTTTGTTTGACTTTAGAGACGGCATGACTGAGGAGATGCTTAGTTTCCCATTCATATCTGTGAAATACCAGCTAGAAATCTGCACATCCACTCACTTAAAATAAATCTGGGCAGTTTGGAATTTGGACTGAATAGCTCAAACTTTGTTTTATTGGGTGACAAGTTTTTCTTCTGAAGGTCTTACTTGTACATTTCAATAACATTTTAAGTGGAGTAGGTTAGTGCAGATTGACATGATCTAATTTCAAGAAATATGTAAAATGCTAGAGGCTGAGCCACAGTAACTTGTTGCATGCAAACCATTTTGTGAATTCAGTTGTCTGTACTTACATGGTAATAATTTCCTGTATTGGGCCACAGCGATGATTACATTGTGCTTGTTTTCTGCCTGACAATAACTACCTAAATAATCAAACCATTAGTTTGTATCTTTATGGAAGTTGATCCTTTTAAGATGCCATCCTGCACAATTTGCTTGTCTGTCTTTTCATCTTTGACTAAACCTTTTCCTGCATTCTCTAATTTGATGCTATAATTCACTGGATGTTTTCCATTCCTGCGTCCAGAGAGCGCGCTCACACACATAGGGAAATGTTGATGTCCATGCCAGGCTTTGCTCCAGTAGTGATTGTGACATTTCTGATTCTCCCTTTGGGCTTTGCTCCTCCTTTGCGCATCCTCTCATCAAAAATGCTCCAATTTCTCAGGAGCAATATCTTCTGCTTGCAGAGAAAAAGGTCACATGCTCCATTATTTCAAAGTGAACTTTCGACCTAACATTTACAGAGGAGGCAAAAAATAGCTGTCAATGTGAAGACGCAGCAGGTTTAGTAAGCTGTATATTTTTGGATGAAGGATAGGTGGACAGCATGTAGGGATTATCATGATCTGACAACACTGGAATCCCTCTTTGTTAAGAAAAACAAGTCTGACAGGAATATTTGATCTCAGTGTTCTGGTTGCACAAATCAGACAAGCCATTATCACAAACTGCAAGTAGTTCCTATGCTAATTATAGCTCCTTTTCCTGTGCATTACTGAGCCTATATGTGCAGGGTATAGCCAACCCCCGAGGCTGTGATGGCACTGAGTAACTCTGCCTTTTGACTCTGATTCACTCTGCCAAGATCAGTTCTCTCTGCCAGTGCAGTTCCACCTTCAAAGCCTCTCATTAGAGCTGTGTGATGAGATGCAAAGTGAAATCTTGTGCCATTTGGGAAGTGTCATCAAGCCAGCAAAGTGACAATAACAGGGAATTTGTGTTCACTAATGTCACCTGTCCTCCAGCCAATTACTGATCAATAAAAGATTTTGCAATTACCAACAAACAGCAATGAGGATGGATAGAGAGGAGCGTGTCGAGCAAAGGGATTTTCATGAAGATTACTTAATTTCTGCTTCGCCTAATGTTCCTTCTGTGGTCAGTTGAAGCTGCTGATTGTAGTTATTGATTCTGCTGTTGTTTGCTTTATTGTACAAAACTAATTCCCGGAACTTCAAAGACCAGACAGAAGTGAAGAGAAAAAAAAAACAAACAAAACTTTTAACCTTACAGGAAATAGTGTTCTGTAAAAATCACTTCCATCCATTTTCTATACCTGCTTCATCCTGTTCAGCGTCATGGAGCGTTAGTGCCTGTCAGCAGCAGTCTGTGGGCGAGAGATGGGGTACACCTACAGATCGTTAGTTCTGCACAGGTCCAACACAGAAAGGATAAATTTAGAAACTCCAGCTGACCTATAGTAACATGCATGTTTTTGGACTGTGGGAGGAAACTGGAGCGCTCCACACATAAAGGCCCCAGCTGAGTTACAAACTCAAGACCTTCTTCCTGTGAGGGGACAGCTCTAACCACTGGCCCACCATTTTGCCCACATCTGTTTCAGTCCTTTTTTATTACCTGCCAGCGGCGTGATAATGTTCTTGCCTGCGCCTGTGTTTGTTTGTCTGTACCACAACATATCTCATGAATCTGTGAACAGATTTTAATGAGACTTTCAGAAACTTATCAGTGGATGGATATCTACAACTGAATAATTTGTGTAGTCAACACAATTCAAGATGGCTGCCATAGCTAATCAATCTTACCAAATACAAAAATTATTATAAGTCAGTCAGTTATACAGATATTGAGCTAAATTGCATGTGGTAGTAGCTGAGAGCCATCCTTTCTTCAAGGACTGCCAGGCCTTTAATTCTTTTAGTGTTATAATTCTTGTAGCGCTTATAAAATATTAAATCTTTTAAAAGCGAGGCTTCAAATAATTGAAGTTAAAGTTTGTTTGACTCCAGTAACAGCAGATATATTTAGAGAAAAGCAGATTTATTTAGTCACACTTGTCTACAGTGACAGATGTTGGAATCACATGGTTTGTAAAATGGTGCCACAAAACTTCTGAAAAGCAACATTTGCGTTTATGGATAAATTAATCTTAGCAACAGTGACACCCTGATGCAAGTTTGTGTCAGACTGTAACTTATTTAGTTGTTTATTTTGCAATCAGAGCTCCTTTGTTTTGTACTGTTGGTCACACCCGCTGTCTAAAGTGTGCAAACCTTTACTCTACAAAATAGACCATAAAAAAGAATTATATATAAGTCTTTTGTAGGCATGGATAGAACCAGAACACTGAGTTTTTTCACACTGAGTTTTTTCAAACAGCTTCTTGAAGAGATCTTGAGACTGAAATTCTGCTGTTCCAGTCAGTCGCTGTTTTCTTTTTAAATACTGGGTGTCACACTGACAGAATGCTATTGTTGGTCCAAAATCAGTACGTCTTTTTATTATAAAAATACACTTTGAAAAAGTTTCCAGCCTGCATCTGTGCTGAAATGAGGCTGTATAGAACATCCTGTTATAGAACATGCTGCAAAATTATCAGTCAGTGCATTCATATAAAGTCAAGTTTGCAACTGCCTGTCCTTTCATGTATCACAAAATGATGATTCCAATTTTTATAAGATCGACTTTTCCTAGTAATAAAAAATGTTCTGGGAGGTGTTTTGGTCTCCTGAATGTTCAGTAGAAAAAAATATTCCTCCTTCCTTTTACAGTCATGCCAATAATTTCATTTCTTTTTGTTTGCTCATCAGACACATGCTGCTTACCTCTTGTTTTTTTTCTGTCCTCCCCTCAATATTTCATGCCACTGAAAGTGCATCTATTCTCAGCCTTCCCCTTGCCCTACCACCTTCTGACTGTTAAAACACAATTTTCTATCATTCGACACTCCATTCCACCATCTTAACCCTGTCTGCGCCTTTTTGTCTTCCAAGCTGGTTGGACAGAAACACCACATATAACTAATTTGCAATGTTTCTACGTATGTTTTGTTGCTAGCATGGTGATACTGCTAACAGTCAAAGATGCATTTGAGTTTTTATGCTGCTTACAAGTGTATAACTCTATGGGCCAAAATACCTCAGTGGTTTACTGTGTTTTCAGGGGATATATCCTGACTGTTAAAAGGGGGTTGTGTGGAAAGGTTATGAATAATTAATATCTTACCTATTGTAGATAGCGCCTTGAATGACCTCAGTTTTGAGAAATAGAATTTAAATTTGACCGGATTGACAAACTAACTACTTGCCCGAGCGAGGCTAGGACTAAAGTGGACTGCTGTTGTCCAAATCTGTTTTACAAACCTTTTAAATTAGTGTTAATTTTGATTATATGGGAATTCCAGCATAAATATTCTAATATTCTTGCTGGAAATACCCCAAGCTGCACTACAAGTGCTACAGCTAGCTGCTGCTACTATAATTTATATTTACAAATAACCAGATAAATTTATGTAAATAACCATATAGTGTTAAATAATGGCAATGTAAAAGTTTGAACCAAGATATAATTTTTGAGACTTGAGTTGTTTTACTTTGGTCTTTCCATCTAGACTAGTAGTTGCATGACATTTTTGCCTAAATCCTTGGCCTTAACTGTTAGCTTCAACCCTGTTTATCTCATGAATCACTGAATAAATTTCAACAAAACTCTCTAAAAGTAATTATTGACTGTACATTTACAACTGACTCAAAGTCGGAGTCAATCCAATAAAAGATGGTTGCCACAGCTAATCAACGTTGCCTACACAAAAATGACTATACCTCTGTGAATGTTTTGTAGATATTGAGCTAAATTGAGTGTGATAGTAGCTGACAGTCATTCACAACACATACTCCATGTGCTAACAGATGATGCAAGTTCACACAAGGTTTTGCAATATCATATGAGATTGAACATAATGTTTTTATTCATATGGTGAGAACTCCGTCATTTCTCAGCTGTAAGATGTTAGTCTGCGACTCTTTCATGAAAGGAGGCGGGCAATATTCACTCCTTCAGGGAATGCTAGAGCTTTAATTAGGCTTGTTTTCCAAGCCCCTACGGGTATTGATTTATTAATCCATGTAAGTTTGCTACTATTTTATTCCTGTGTGTTCCAATAAACAGGTTGTCCTCAGAGTTCACACCCGTTCCCAGCTGTTTACCAACACATCATTCCCTTCCCCAAAGGCTCAGCCCTGAACCATGCATCCAGTTCTTACCACTCTATTTTCATCACTGCCCAGTGCCGAAGAACATTGCTCCTGATTGCTTGGCAGATGCCATTATCCTTGCCTTATATCTTCAAAATCACATTAGCCATTTGCACAGCTGGGTACTCACTGAAGCGAGGTGGGTTAAGCATAACACTCGTGGGGACAAAAAGATGGAGTCCCACCTGGAGCTTAGGCTAGGACTCTCCTCAGCACCATGCCATTTAAAAACACTGCAAGCCTTTTTTAGTCCATTTGGTTAATGCTTCCTCTCCATCTTCCTCCTCCTTGCACCTTTTCCTAGTTTAGTCTTCTGTAAACTTCTCTACCCTTCCTTTGGTTATTTTCTTCCTTTTTTCCAACATCAATCTATCAGTGCCTCTGGGTTTTCTCCAGTATTTCACTTTCTCTATTTTTTTTGGTCCTTTAGTCACATCTTTCACTTTATCACACTTGCATGAACACAGCTAGGTTACATGGCTGCAAAATATGGATTTTCAACACTAAAAAAAAAAAAGGAATGTGAAAGTGGTCCATTTCTGAGCTACATTTTGACTCCAAAGGACTCTTATACAGATTATTGTCCTCCACCGAAGGCTAAAAGGTGATGTTTTTGCCTGTGTCTGTGCGTTAGTTTGTCTGTAGCTTTAGCAAAATGATCCTTGAACTACTGGATGAACATCTACAACTGATTAATTTTTAAGTTAATCCATTCAAGATGGTTGACAGCTAAGTGAACTTATCAAACAAATAAAAGGGTATAACTCAGCCAATTTTATAAATATTGAGCTAAACTTGGTTGAGGTTGTAGATGAACATCAATCCCAACACATACTCTGAGCAATAACTGTTTGCATGAGATCTGTTTTTAGAACTTTGCCATGAACTGAGTCTGTCTGTTAGACAAAAATGTCTCATGAACCACTGAACACATTTTAATGAGACTCTCAGAAAGTAATTATTGGATTTATATCTACCACTTATTAACTTTTAGAGCCAAACAAACTCAAGATGAATGTCACAGCCAAATGACCTTAGAAAATGCAAAAGAATGGTGGAAAATTTACAGATACTAAAATTTGGTGTGGTAGTAGCTGAGAGTCTTCCCATTGTCGTACCCTGAGCGTGACATCTGGTGACATTGCATGGGATTGCACATAATGTTATTTTCAAGGTTTGATCAAAACAGCTACAACTCCACCATTTCAAGATGATCTTAGTCTGAAACTCTGGCGTGAAAGGTGGCGAGCGATATGCATTTCTTTAAGGAATGCAAGACCTTTAATTTACTGTTTTGTGTTTTTGTCACACTTAGTTTATATTCAAAGTCTGACAGTTCACTCAATTAACTGATTAATGAATCAAATGTTGTTTACTGACATTGTCGCCAGACGTGAACTCAATCACAGCCACCTCATTTAATTCTATTAACAAGTAAACTTGAGACAACTCCTCAATGAGAGGGGGTTAGAAATAAGAGAGAGCACAGATAGAAGTCTAGAAAGAAAATAGAAATCCCACTGAGGAAGAAACCAGCATTTTTCCACCCCTTTTTACTGGAATATTGCTTACAACGGTAATGAAGTAGGTTAAGGAATGAAATCGATATTTATCCAACAAGGATATATGAAGGTGTCGAGGCTGATTGATGAAAACAAATTATCAGAATAATCAATATGCCCATAGCTGCTGTTCATGAATTAATCACAAACAGAATCAGACTCAAGGTAACAAGGCAGGTTGTAGTTCTAACCAAGGTGTATAGCAAGACACAAAGAGCTGCAGAGGCAATAAGTATTCATAAACTGTGCATCACATAGAGCTAACTCCAAAGAACAAATGTGTTCAATAACTTATAACACTTGGTCAGATGTTCAGAAGACACACTAATCTGCACAAAGCTCATCATAAATCTGCATTTAGGTCTCTGCTGGTTCATAAAACATATTAAATGTCATTTTTTATATTTTCATCTCTTTCACTGGCAACTGTGTGGTCGTCACGCACAACAGGAAGTGAGAGATAATCAGTTTTATGAAGAGCTGCTCCATATGTGCAACCCTTTCCACCTGTGTGAGAGATGACAAAAGGATGACAAATGTTGGAGTGGATGGAGGGAAGTGATCCAGTGGAGCTGCACAGAGAGGCGGTGGGACAGCCACAGAATGGAGGGATGAGGGGAGAGAGGATTGCTTTTTCATCCGCCCCTTTTTACTCCAGTCGCCACGGCAACATGCCTGCAGGGCACTCAAGAGAGGCATCATCACCGACAACAACAAAAAAATACGCACAAAAAAACCCAAGAGAGGCAAAAAGTGAGTGAGAGCAAATGGGAGCAAACTCAACAGACCAATGGCCAGAAATGATTTCACAGGTGGGCCACCAAATTTGATGCAACTTGTAAAATTAAATTTATTTCATTTTAACTTTTTAAGTGGAAACTGGAACAATATTTCCTTG
Source organism: Kryptolebias brasiliensis (assembly GCA_028566095.1). Classification (NCBI taxonomy): domain Eukaryota; kingdom Metazoa; phylum Chordata; class Actinopteri; order Cyprinodontiformes; family Rivulidae; genus Kryptolebias; species Kryptolebias brasiliensis. The sequence continues at coordinate 7,634,655 of JAOXNZ010000177.1, read as the reverse complement.
TATTTTGACCCGGTTGTTTGCAGCAATGGTATCCAAACTGTTCTGTTTCTGACACACAAAAAGCTTAGTTAGAAGCTTAATGAAGCAAAATGCTTACTGAAAGTAGCAGAACAGTAAATAAAAGCTAAAAGTAGCAGCAAAGAAGCTAAAAACCAAAAGTAGCATAGGACAAAAATAGAGCATATATGGTAAAGCAAATAATATAAAAGCAATAATGTTTTAGAAGGTTTTGAAAAGATCTTATTTGATTTGTTTTTGTAAATAAAATTAAATATTATAACAAGTATAAAAGTTGCAAAAACCAAAGGTCATGGCACTCATCTCCTGAATGAGCGGAACGTTTTGATAAATGGATGGCTAAAATAGCAGAAAGTATGCAGAAGTAGATTACAAAAAACATTGTGACAATACAAAACAAGAAATCAATATTGTTAATATTAAATCGGCATTCACACAAATATTCGGTAAAGGTATTTAATTAGCACTCTATAATATTATTTATTTAATTAATTAATTAAGTGCCAAAACAAAAGAAAAGAAAGAAAAGAAAACGTCAGCTGTTAGACTGGGTGGGCCTTGCCAAAAGTTCCCAGCTGTCATTCATTCAGTCCGTCTCAAGGGAAACAGTCTCAATGAATGAGAGCTGAAAATGTGGGGAAATAAGCAGCAGATCTACATTTATTCAAACATGTGTGACCTGCGGCCTTCTGGGACTCGACCAAGAAACATGCAGAGCGATCGTTTCTCATCGGAGGAAATTCAGAATAATGTCTGAGTCGCTCAGTCTAAAGTTTCATCATGAATATCACCAATATCCCCTCTAAAAAGGACACTATGAGATATGAAATTGGCAGACTTAATCAAACCGAGGCTAATGCTTAATATTTGAAATTAACTCAGACATTAATATTGCCGGCTGACATTAGGCTAGATAGAGTGGTTGAACCACTACCGGTGAAATTAAACAGGTTAATTAAAGTCTCCAAATTTCCATACCCCCCTCCAAGCCTACATCTCACTGTTTAACACACAGATACACACATACATACACTCAGACACATGTGTTATTACTGTCTGTGTAATAGCGTCCTGCTAACAGTATTAATTTTCAAATATTAATCTGAAATTAATTTGAACAGCCTTAACCTTCAATTTTTCCTTAAAAATGATTTCCATTGCCTTCTAAACTGCAAATTCCTAGGATTAAAACATGTTGGAAAAGTTAGAAAGAGAGAAAATCCAACAAAAATACACACTTCATCCCCCAAATGTTTTCAGCAAAAGCCTGTCAGTGTCAAATACGTGAGCTTTTTGCAGTATGCATTCTGTACAAATCTATAGGGGTCTTTAAATGTAACACTTGCATGGATTCCCTGAAGGCAACTTTCCACTGAGAACTGTAAATCTTTAAGATGTTTCTTTTTTTCTATTTATGTTCCTCTAATTAAATATGCAGGCTGGTTATAAAACTAAAACGCTCTGCTAATAAAATTTAAAATGTCTCGGAAATGTGAACAAAGTGGCGAGCAATGCGCTATACATCATACAGACTAAACAGAACTTCTAACTAACAACATGATTTTGTGTTTTCTTTCATTTTTCACCAACCTTTCGATCAAATAGGCTGTTTTTTATTTTAAATACTGACATAAACTCAGTGTTCTCATGAGGAACTGTGATTATAATCAATCCTTTGGTGAGTCATTTCAACGCCAGAGATGATTTTACTCTTAAATATCCTTCTTGACTACCTTTATGCCAAAGTAAACCCTGAGCCTGAGTAATATTTACTGAAAGAAAAAAATAGCACTAGATGAGACCTGAGCTGCATTTTTGAGATATTTTATTTTTTTAGTGAGTCATAACTTTTTTTTTTAGATTAAGCAGAGGCATACTTTTCTGAGGTGGGTGAGTGTGGACTGAAATTAATCAGTTTCTAAAGAAAACATGTGAAAGTTATGTGCACAGTGTGAAAAGGTCACAATTAACTTCCTGAAGATGTGAATTTATTGTGTTTTGATTTACTACTTTTGTTTTGCAGGGTTAACATTAATTCAGTGTAAAGCCAACTTATGTTTGGGATCTTTATCCTGCTGTAGAATGAATTTGGAGCCAATCAGACTCTTCTGTCATGCTGCACAGTGGTGAAGTGTCTGCTTGTGTTTCTCAGCTTTGAGGACATCATTATTCTGGACCAAATCTTCAGCTCTGTTTGCAGAAATGCAGCCCTAAACCTGCACAGACCCCCACCTGCTTCGCTGCTGTCTGCAGACACTCATTATTGAGCCACTTCCCAATCCTTCAACAAACAAACTGCCTTCTGCTGGAATCAAATATTTCAACATTTTCACTCATTAGTTCAGAGCACCTGCTGCCATTTTTGTTTTTGCACTTTGGTTCTTGTGCTTTTGTGCATTGCTGAATCACTTGTTCTTATTTCCATGTCATGAGGTATGACTTTTTGGTTGCAGTTCTTCCATGAAGACCACTTCTAGCCAGACTTCTCTGGACAGTAGATGGGTGTATCTGGGATTGTGATGTAAACACAATGTATCTTTTACCTTTCCACCCACTTGGCCGACCACTGCAACTACAGTCCTCAGTGTTGCTGGTTTCTTTGTCCTTCTTCAAAAGTGCTTCAATGTTTGCCTGCAGAGACCTTGCTGAGGCAGAGTTTGTCTTGTTGCTATGCTTATTTTTGTTGGTGTGTCTTCCACAACCTCACCTCAGAGTCTAACTATTCCTCACCCAGTTTTAAGCCTCCTACAAACCTTGAAAATAACTTTACGCAATACTGTGCGATTTTACACAATCTTTTAGCACTTGAAGTATGTGTTGTGAATGACTTTCAGCTACTATCAGATCAAAGCTAAACTTAATATCTGTAAAACTGCCTGAATTATAGCTGTATTTGTGTTACATAAGGTTGAATAGCTGAGGCAGCCATCTTGAATTGGGTTGACTCCCAGAGTTAATGAATAATAGATGTACATCAAATGATTATTTTCTGAGAGTTTCATTAAAACCCGTCCAGTGATTCATGAGATATTTTGCTAACAGACAATCATGGTTGACTTCAAAAGGTAAAGCCAAAATTTTAAATTAAAATCTTATGCAATGTGTAGAGCTTAGGGTATATGTTGGGGATTACTCTCTGCTACTACCATACCCAATTTTAGCTCAATATCTGTAAAATCGTTAGAGTTCTAAGCATTTTTGTGTTTTCTAAAATAAGTTGGCTGTAGCGCCCATACTAAATTGAGTTGACTTCAAAAGTCAAGAAGTTCTAGATGCGCATCCAGTGATTATTTCCTGAGAGTTTCAATAAAATCTGTCCAGTGGTTCACGAGATACAAATGAGCACACACAGGCAGAGGCAAAAGCACTGTCGCCCGCCAGTCATTTTTCGGCGGCGGGCGACAGCTAATGAAGGGGCGGGACAGCCCGGTGGATGGACGTGTGAGAGCATCTCTGCCATCAGAGGGCGGGTTTGCAGTGTTGGGTTGGCCGCGTGTGGCTGCTGCTGCTGCGGCTGCTGCTGATGAGAGAGGCGGCGGGTCCTCAAAGCATCCAGAGATCCAGCCTGCGGCGTCAAGAACAATAAACCTGACCTCAGAGCTGTCAGCTGTGAATGTTGCAGCTCGTCTCTCCTTTCTCTTTTGGTTTCTTTAAATGAGAGCAGAACTGGGAAACAAAAGGAGTGACTGTAAAGTGCAGGAAAGACGCGCGCAGACAGATTTGGCTGAAGTAAAGATGCGTAAATGGCTCCCGTCGCACCGTGCAGGCTCGAAGTGAGGAACCTGACAGAAGTCAGCCCGCTGTTTGGGAAGTTAAAGACCCGCTTTGTGACCGCTGGGATGTTGTGAAAGACATTCAGGACAGAAGGGACGCAAAACAGGAAGAGAGGGGACCCAGGGGCTGGACGGGCACCGGAGGGATTATGGCTCCCGTAACGTTTTCTCTCAGCCTCATCACGCTGGCGCTTTTAAACGCGCACCTTTCCAGAGCCAGCAACCGTCATGCGGTTTATTGGAACAGCTCGAACCCACTGTGAGTAGCTTTCTGCTCCTCTCTTTGTTGATGCGCACCTCAGCTGTATGTAAAGGCTGAAACTCCTACTACAATACAAAAAAAGAGAGCACCTAAACCTTCTGATTTATTGTTTTTTTAATAAGAGTAAGTGGAGTAAAGCCTCTCCAGGGGTGCTCTCTCTGACTGCAGAGTGGTTTCACCATAAATATTTCAGCACATTTGGTCCATCTGTCTCAATTCAGCAGGTTTATACATTTCTTCCTGATATGCTTTTGCCACCATGCTGCAGCTCAAACTTCCCTAAATTGAACATGTGGGCTCTCACTTTAATGCTTCCAACAATCCTTGGACTCCAGCAGCAACAGTCAGGTTGCTTTAGGCTCCCAGGTTTCTTCACCTGTATAAAGCCAGGTTGCTGTAGGGCACAGATCAATGTGGCTCCTGGTGCCTTTGTCTTCTCATTAGCCAATAGTGAATCCATCTTTTTCACATTCTTTTATCTCTCCTCACACAACCTCCCTCTTTGCCCCCCCCACACTCTCCTCTATCAGTGCTCATCGTTCATCCATTTGTATTCACCTCAGATGCAGGTCTTCTCCTATCTCCCCTTTCTATCTCCTACTTGGCTATTTTCTTCCTCTTCTCTTATTTTTCTACACAGTCTCACCAGCCTTTCTGTCCTTCTCAATTACCTGTCTTTACCCTCCTCTCTCCCCAGCATCTCATTATTGTCGCCCCCCTACATCTGCTCCTGGTCCCTCATTTGTCTGCAGGGCTCCCGGCTGACAGAGTACATGCTCGATGATTAGAATTCGAAACAGTGTTAAAGTTGGGAAGATGACTCAAAAACTGAAGGTTTCCTGGAGGCGTACGGTGACAGAAATGGCCATAAAGCTTAATCGAAACAGCCGAGCAGTTGCTGCAGTACTTTAAATTCCTTATTTATTTTTAAACATAATGGCAGAGTCTCATTCAAAACTGCTTTAGGATTATAACTGCAGTTAAAGGGGTAGTTCAGATCTTTTGAAGTGAGCTTCTCTGGAAAAGTCATGAACAATTAATATCCTACCTGTTGTAGATAACTCTTTGAATGACCTCAGTCTGGAGAAACAGAGTTCAGTTAAGATTGGACTGATGAGCTAACGGCTAGTCCGGGCAGGGCCAAAACCAAAGTGTGCTGGGGTCTTAAAAAAAACCTCCAATCTAAAAAAAATGTAGCATTTCATGGGATTGCTATTTTATAATCTCTTACACATTTGTCAGTTTTGCATGATTCTTTCAATCGGAATAATAAGACATCCCTGCTGGAAATGCAGCTTCAGAATAGACGTTCAAATATTGTCAGAAATCTGTAGACAAGAAAAAGGGCATTTTGTGAGAAAATGCAGTGTAATGCTGAGTTCTAAATGACTTTGCTGAAAAAGCTGAAACTGAAACAAAAGTAGCAAAATGCTTACTAAAAGCTAAAAGTATCTAAATGTTATCTAAAAGTACCGAAAAGGTAGCTGGATGCTAAAAGCAGTGAAAGGCTACCTAAAAGCTAAAAATAACAATGCTAACTAAAAGATGCAAAATGCTAGCTAAAAGTAGCAAAAGGATGAATAAAGCTAAAAGCAGCAGAACAGTAGCGAAGACTTAAAAGTAACAAATGCAGACAGAAATATAGCGAGTACGCTGGAGTAGATTTCAAAGAAAAAGTCAGGTCAACTATTCCCTGAATGAGCGAAAAGTTTTGTACTGTGGGAGGAAACCAGAGCACCCGGAGTAAACCCATGCAAACACAGGAGAACATGCAAACTCCACACAGAAAGACCCCAGGTCCAACCTGGGGCTGGAACCGCTGGAACCCAGGACCTTCTTGTTGTGAGACAACAGTGCTAACCACTAAGCCGTTGTGCTGCCCAGAAGTAGTTAGATTGCAAAACACATTATAAAAAAATGGAAAACAGTTTTGTGAATGCCGAATGAGCACTCACACAATAACCATTAAGTCTAATGCAAAACTGATGATGACTTATAAAACAGATGTTTTTTATAAACTGCTGAAATTTTTGAGATTTGAGTTGTTTTAAGACAATTAGTTCAGTCTTTGTGCCAATAGAACTAGCTGTTAGCTCATCAGTCTGGTTAGAACCAATGATGTGTTGTATTTTTACACTGAAGTCTGAATTTCCATGTTCTAAGTTGTCAGTTGGAGTGGCCCCTAAAGTTTGAATTCCAACTTGGAAAGTTGGAGGTCTCTGATCAAGAACAATTTCAAAATCCAGTATGGCTACCTTGTGCAGTAAAAGTGATGATAGCTGCAGCAATAAACTTTTTATTTTCAATTCTGACAGTTTGTATCTCATTAAATCATTTGCACACATAATATTATTAGGAAACATGTTTGAAAGCATAGAATGCAGAGAAATACAGCTTATATTGCTAATAACAGTTAATAACAGCAGAACAATGAACAAATCCTACTGGCTTTCCGAGTTGCAACTGGAGCACAGTTAGTTGGGTGTGACTTCTGATTCGAGTTTTATTCTCTGAGGTAAATAGAATGCAGCATAATCTCTCCTGACCGGGGTTATTTAAAGAGCGATCTACAACAAGTAAGATATTAATTGTTCAAAACCTTTCCACAGAACTCCACTTCAGAAAGTCTAAACTATTGCTTTAATCTCAGTTTTATGTCAAGAATACAAATAAACCAGGTCAAAGTTACATTTAGGTGCCATTTGTGAATGTGGTAATTAATATTAGTCTTCTGTAATTTTTATTGTCTTATTATTTTAACAACATGGCAATGGTTGCCCAGTTATTGCAGTGTTAGCTCATTTAGTGGCTCTCAATTGACATTTGTGTGTTAAAGTGACAAATATGTGCTCATATTAATGAACTCAACGGTGTGTGTGAGGAAGAGAGGGAAACAGAGGGAGGCAAAGTGCAGGTGTGCATCTACATGCCTGCATTTGCAAAACCTCGCCTTTCTTTGCAGTGAGATACAAATCGCTAAAATAATGCAAAAACTGACCCAGTTTGCAGGTAGCAGAGAAATCCACAGAGGCTATGGCAAGAATACCGATGGCCATCAGGCTTCAAAAGCCCCTAAGCTTGAAACTATTTTTCCACCACTGCGTTGTTGAAGAAAGCAGCTCCCTCCCTCATCCAGATCTCGTTATAGAGACGGCTCAGGAGAGAGCTGTAAGAAATGAAGGCAGTGACACGGAGCCAGAAATCAGCAGCCTTTAGGGCCAAAACTCTGGTTGAGGCAGTAATGTTTTACCCTTGAGCAAAGCATTCAGCAGATGGTTATGGCACACATGCAAGAAATGGGATCACTTGGACTCTAAGCTGTTTGAAACCCATGAAAATGGCTTTTAATGATCTTTTTGCTGGAGATGTCTTCCTCTGGTGTAACAAAAGTCAAAAGTAGACTTTCACGCCTGTGTTGACTTTTATAATACCATGCTGTTTTTATGTAGCTTTTTAAGAATAAACATCATCAGACAACTTGCAGATATTAATTGTCCGACTTCGAAGGCTGAGTGATAATGTTTCTGGCTGTGTCTCTGTGCTCATTTTGTCTGAAATGTTAGCAAAATATCTCATGAACTACTGAATGAATTTTAATGAAAGTGTCAGAAAGTAACCATTGGATGAATATCTACAACTACTTAAATTTTGAAGTCAACTTAATCCAAGATGGCTGCCACAACAACAACAACACAGAAATGACTTTAACTTGGTCAATATTTTATGAACCATTGGATGGATTTCAATGAATCTCTCAGAAAAATTATCATTAGGTCTTTATCTACAACTGATTAACTTTTGAACACAACTCAGTTCAAGTTGGCTGCCACAGCTAATCAACTTTAGCCTACCCAAACTGGCTAAAACTAAGTGAATTTTAGAGATGTTGAGCTAAAATTTGGTGTGGTAGTAGCTGACAGTCATTCACAACACATACTTCAACTGCTAACAGACCATGCAAAATATCGCAGTATTGTATGAGATTCTGTATAATGTCACTTTCAAGGTTTAACCAAAATGGCTACAACTTTTTCATTTCTCAACAGAAGATGATCTTAGTCTAAAACTATGCATTCCTTCATAGTTTTCTACTTTGACAATTTTAAACCAGGAAACTCTGTTATAGTAAGCCAAAGAAACACATCCGAGTGCTTTGATCGTTACCCAAGTCTGTCACAACCACACTACTTCCTCCCCCCATCAGAAAGTGTTGGTCTCAGCTTCTGCTCTCAGCAGTGGGCCCGGCCAACTCGTTACAGATGTCCCTGCTAATGGCTGACTAAGGCAGGAAAAAACACACACACAGGCCATTAAATCATCTTGCATCTGAGGCAATCTGCCAATTAGATGGGGGAAGGGGGGGGTGTGGAACATCTTGAGAGCGCGCGGGAGCGGCGGTGCACTGCGGTAGCCTCGCCTACTCACAATCAGCGTCCTATGCTCTCGCCACTTCCTCCCATCAGGTGTTTGGCCTTGCAGGTTACACAGAGCACATCTCTGTAATTGGGCACCCGGTGTCCGCATGATGGAACCAGGAGAGTGGGCTTCGTTTAATCTACTACTCCTTCACTAAGTCACACAGCATCCCTACTAATACTTGGCAGGAACACCAGATCACAAAGGAAATGTGCCACACATCTCTTTCCTAAATTGCTATTTCCTTGCCTGCTCAGCAGGAAGGAAGAGATCTTGCCATTTGTGGCTGGTCCTGAGTGATTTACAACTCTGTGTGTTTCATCCTGCACACTATAACCCTGATTTGAACACGAAATGGTGTCTGTCAAGCCCATAGTCCGCCTGGTGAAAATAACCCAATTCCCAACACACCATATCTAGTGCTACAAAATAAATTATCACCTTGACAAATGGCTTCCCTGAGAGTGCAAGGAATTCAGACTTTGTGATCAATGTTTAGTGGAGGCGCTGTCTTTCTAAACAGGCTCATTAACTGCCAAGATGGTCTGTCTCTGAGTTTCGACCAAGAGAGAGTTGGAGGTTGTTTCCCCTTGGGCAGAGGAGAACCCGATGCCCTACGGAGAAAACTCGATGAAAATCATTAGTAAGAAATAACAAGAAGAGAGTTACTGTAGGTGATATTGTAGCTGATGTATAATGAGAGTTCAGGGAATAGATACAAAAGAAAGCATAATGTTGTGACTGAAAGGACGAGGTGTAATAAAGAGATTATGGTGGAATGGAAGGATGGCATGGTGTAAAAGTGAAAAAGGGAGTAGAATACCAAAAAAAAAAGGATTTATTGAGTTGAATAAAAGTCAGGAAGGGTGAGATAAAGTGTGTTTTTCTGAATGTGGCTTAATGCGCTGGAGCGGCTGTTTTCTGCAGGAGTTGATCCATGCTAATGTGAGCACTGGATGGGTCAATCATGTGGAGCAGTGCTCGGAGACAAAAGCTCCGGTCGTTCACCTGCCCCTCTGCCCACAACACAGCGCAGACAAGACAAGCAGATTTGCCTTCTGATTACATGCACTTTCATCTGCCTGCAGCTCCGTCTCTTGACTGTCTCTGCAGTTTTACATAAAAATGCATCCTATTTACTAGCATTTCATTTGTTCTTTCACATTCATTGTACCACACAAAAGCACTTGATAGTGTATGATTTTCCTTAGTAAATGTTGAATCAAATCTGTCTCTATTTATATTGAGGTGTCTAAATAAATGTTACCAGCTGCCAAAGGCGAAGGTGGAACAATAATATTGTGCCCATATCTGTGTGTGTGTGTGTGTGTGTCTGTACTGTTATCAAAGTATCTCATGAACCAGTAGGAGGATTTGAATGAAACTCCCAGAAAGTAAATATTGGATGTACTTCTACAACCGATTACCATTTGGAGTCAATCCCATCCATAAACCAGCACAAAAATGGCTATAACTCAGTCAATTTTATAGAAATTGAGATAAAATTTGGTGAGGTGGTAGCTGAGAACCATCCCCATGATATAGTCTGAGAGTTAAGACATCTTACGAGATCTGACACTATTGCATTAGATCATTTATGAGGTTTGACCAAAACACTCTGTCCCTTCTCAGCACAAGATGATTATGTTTGAAACCCTGGCATGAAAGATGGCGGACGATATGCATTCCTTCAAGGAATGCTAGGCCTTTATTTAAGCCATAAAGTAATTTTCCGTTTGGTAAATGGTTTAGCTCATGAATTCAGCTATAAGTGACATAAATAGATGGAAAAACACTGAATAGATATTTAATGGTTTGTATGGATCTAAGAGTGGGTGTTTCAATCAATACATTTATATTGTAGTGGAAGGTGAACTGACTCTGGCTGAACAAAAAAACAAAAAAAAACACAACCAGGTTGCTTTTTGAGCAACAATCAATCTGTGTGCGTCGGTTAATCAATTTCACAATGCATTTTTAATTTGATTCTGCGGTGTCAGTAAATTGCCATGAAGCATTTGGAACTCAGGTCGGGAAGCTCGGATCAAGTGTTGCCTTGGAACGGCATGCTTGAGAATTGATTATTATGGCCTTGTCAGTCTCTGCTCCGGGGTTCAAGCTCCTTGGAGACCATACGTGTGTCTGCACTCAACAAGTTCTGGGTAAAGCTGCAGAGGCTGCCTCAGAGAAAACTTAAGTTTATAAAAATATAAAGATTGGACACAGATGAAAGACTAAACCTTTGACTTATTCCACTAAAACATTAAAAAGGAAAAAAAGAAAACTGTAGGCTGATAAAATCATCAGACATCAGTGTTTTTGTCAAATGTCTTACAGACCTTTTGCAGATCGTGGCAAGCTAACCTAAATATCTGTATTACTCCAACACTGATGATCACCTTCATTTTAACACTAGTTAGTAGAGCTTAATAGACCTGATTGGAAAATTTTTCAAATCAGCACAAATGTTTTATTGTTGGCTGCTGTTGTTGGGAAACATTAACTCTACTTGACATGGACTTAAAACCAAAAGTTTCTGATAAAATCTCAATCCATCTGGAATATCAAGATTTGAAATCCAGTTTTTAAAACTGAGGGGGATTCACTTCTTACCTGCTTCACATCATGAGATTTTATTGTTTTTATTGAAAGAAGCTTCAACTTCCAGTTTTTTCTCTCTTCTTTTTAAGGCCTGTCACTGAAGGCTGAATGCCCATGAGTGTTTGTTCGTCTGTAGCGTTAGCAAAATATCTCCCAAACCAGTGGAGGGATTTTAATGAAAAGCTCAAAAAAATAATCATTGGCCATACATCTACAACTGATTAAACCCAATTCAAGATGGCTTCCACAGATCTGATGTGGTTTGATAAGTTTTGTTCATGGTCTCCTTCGTGCTCGTCCAAGAGCTAACCCACGTTAAAGGTCGTCTGGCCATCAGACTCCATTAGCCATTATGCACTCCAGCTTTATAACAAAAAAACTGACATTACCTGGCAGTGGAAATCCACAGGAGAAAGTCCCGATCTCAGACAGGTAGAACCAATTTTAGACTCAATGATTTGAATGCAAATGCTTTCTACAGAGAGGGCCTTCCAACTTCTAAATGGTGGCTCCACAGTACATTATTCTGGGAGGCTGCAACACAGCGCCTGTCACCCACTGGGAAATTACTTTGCGGCTATATGAAAATGGCTGCCATGTTGGAAAAAGATCAAAGGTGTTGATAGGGGGACGGTCACTGGCTGGAGTGTGATTATGTGGGAAATGGATCTCGTTACGCTACGTTGCTCAGAAAACCGCACGGCAGGCACAGCAACTGGTCAAAATAATATTTATATGTTCTATTTTTTTTTTTATTAAGGCCTCTTCTGAGCTGTGGCAGTTTAGGTGGTATTTTGCACCACTCAGAGTTATCAGCGTTCCTTCATAAAAGGTGCAGAGAGAGGACCCAGGTTTGTGCTCTGTCATATCTTGTTCTCTGTTCATTCCCTTCAGGTGTTGAGCCGTGACAGGTCTTCCCTCTTATGCCCTTAACAACACGAGAAGTGGAAACTGTCCTTGCAGCTCAGTGGATGATATGGCTCCACTTTTCCTTTCATGTTAGGGTAATTTTGGATATGGGCAGCCTAATAATTAGATATTCTGTTACAATTGAGGTTTTGCCTATTGAAGATGTAATTATACAAAGGTCTGAGACCCTTTGGCAGCCTTCGTGCCTGCAATAAGAATATTTGAAGGAAATTGAAATCTCTCTCTAGTACTTGCTGCGTTAGAATGACAAAAAGCAATTTGACCTCTGTGTAACAGCAGGAGCAGAAACCACATTTACTGAGTTAATGTGCATCTTTTTGTTGTTTTATAGCAGACATTTAAATCAGGGCACCTTTAAGGAAACGTGTTGGATATTAAAATCTTTAAAGCTTGAAAGTTTCATGGAGGAAAAATGTGTGAAAAGCTGCCTACTGGCAAGTATGAAACACATTTTTATGAGAAATAATGAGAGATGTTTAAAAGTGCTGCCCTGTGAGGTGGATATTAAACACTGTAGAGGTAATAAATGAACCCCTGACAGTGCACACATGCTAGAATACAAACCTTAAGCCACGATTTTTGAAAGATAGTCAATTTGACCCATGATTGCTTCTTTATAGTATCACTGCTTCGTTTAAAAGTTGCAGTAAAGCACTATACCTGCTAGGTTTTACCACATTATAGCAAAAACTGATATTTGACACATTATTACACACGTCTAACTAATTTCTCTTATCTATTTTACCATTTTAATGACAAAAAAAGAATGATTTGGATGAGAAATGGTGTGAGAAGGTATATCTCAACTTGCCTGAGATGGGTATGCGTTTTTTTGTTTGTTTATCTGTTACCAAAATATCCTGTGAACCACTGGACAGATTGTAATGAAACTCTCAGAAAATAATCTTTGGCTGTACATCTAGAACGGATTAACATTTGAAGTCAACCTGATTCAAGATGGTTGCTACAGCTAATCTACCTTAGCAAACAAAACTAGCTATAACTCAGCCAACTTGGAGTGGTAGTAGCTGAGAATTATTCCCAACACATACTCTGAGTGCTAATAGATCACATGAGACATGCAGATAATTTCAAGATTTATATAAAATGACTATAACCCCATCATTTCTCAACATAAAATTATCTTAGTTTAAAACTCTGGTATGAAAGGGGGCAGGCGATATGCATTCCTTCCTGCGATTAATTCATCTAATTTCTCTGATTTATTTTCCCATTATACTGAGAAAAAAAATCATTTAGATGAAAAACTGTGTGAGAAAGTCATCCCCATCTTACCTGGTATCAGATCAGACTGTCAACTCATTACAGTCTGTTTCCAGCTTTAGTTTGTTATTGACTTTGCTCTGTTCAATATCTGCAGAGCACTGCTTCCATTTTTTTTGTCCCAACCAATCATTGAAGACAGATGTTAACATCAGTTTAAGTTTGCACACATGCCTAGATGTGTCAAAATGTCTGTTTAATAGAAGTTTTAGGAGTTGATTAGAGCAAGGCAAGTTTCAGCATGTTCTTCTTTTTTTTTCAAACTAAGGCGACCCAGGCCTTTAGAGAGTCACAGAAGTCAGTACTTTATCTAGTCAAAGGACCCCAAAGCACTTCACACTACATTCAGTCATTCATTCGCACATTTACACACTGAAGGTGGTAAGCTACATTGTAGTCACAGCTGCTCTGGGACAAGCTGACAAAAGTGAGGCTGCCATTACACCGGCGCCACCAGCCGGTAGGCAAGGTGTCTTGCCCAAGGACACAACGGCTGAGACGGAGCAGGGGTTTGAACCAGCAACCATCTGGTTACAGGATGAGCCCCTACCTCTTGAGCCACTGTCACCCCAGGTTAAAATGTCCATGTCATGGTGCTTCAGCTCAGCAGCAGTCAATGACAGGTTGACATTGTTTTTAGTTCTTCTCTTGGCACTTACTAGCTAATATTAGTGTTCCTGTGGCCCTCAGTAGACCTTATCCTTTCAAACCAAAACACAAGTGTTTCATGTCACAGCTCTTTATCAAAACTCAATGTGTCACATTCAGAGAGGAAACAGTTTTGGAACTTTTTTTGCTTTTTATATCAAAGTGCTACAAGTTTTGGCAACCAGATTTTAATTCTGAAATGTATCATCCATCCATTTTCTTTAGTCGCGTTTTCCTTTCAAGGTCGCAGGGGAGCTGATACCTATCTCCACCATGGACAGGTCGGAGGTTCATCACAGGGCCACATAGAGACAAACTAGATGCTCTAGGGACAATTTAGAGTTACTAATTAACCTAACATGCATGTTTTTGGTCTGTGGGAGAAAGTACAAACTAAAGTTATTAACAAAGCCAACTAAATTAAATATCTTCTTTCAAGTTGTTTTTGCAGTCTTACCTTTGTTTATTACATTCTAAAGCAGAGGTACAGTCAGGTCCAACTTGGTCAGCTTCTGGCTTAAAATGGTGGACTATGAAGAATGACGCTACTCATCTCTGACCCAAGCTCTGAGTCAGACTTTTTGACCTAACGTTTGGTCAACCCTGCCAACCTATGACTCAAGAGCTTCAACCCATTACTTGAGTTATTAAAATAACACACTGTTTTTAGCGTGTAGTTTTTATCTAATTGTAGTAAGAAATGTATGCACAGTTTTTTCCATGGGACCTAAAGTTTGATCAAACAGACCTAAAATATCCGTCAACCCACACAAAACCAGTGGAGTTTCATGCCTTACTTCATCACCCAAATATTTGGCTGCTGTAAACCTTTTTAAGTTTAAAAAGAAAATAAATACCCCATTTCCACATGCGACGCCTTTGCCTCAGTTTGCTAGAAGGGAAATCATGTCTCCCCAGTGGTGCATTCAGTAAGTTATGTTTTCTGCACCCAGCCATGTAGCATGACCAAGTGTCCTTAGGCAAGATGCTGTATCTCCCATTACCCCTGAAATGTGTTTTGTCGTATGAGTGAGAATAAAAAGTGCTGCATATATAGAGTGCAAGTTTATAATACAAACCTTTGTATGAGTGAGTGTGAATGGGACAAACACACTCCAGACAATGTTATAAATATGTACTTACTGATGTAGCCCAGGGGCCTGATGTGGATCAGTACACATTCTTACCTGTGTTAGGGTTTATTGAAGGCTCATTCATTATAAATGCAGTTCTTATTGTAAAGTTCTCCATGTTTTCTCCTTAAAAATAACATTTCTCTTCCAACCATTGCTTTCAGTTTTACATTTCACATTTTTTCCAGCAGAAATATTGTGGTAGTCTTTCTGTAAGTGTCTCAGGCTTCACCAGAAGTGTCACAGCTGCTGCTGCTGCTATTTCTTGCTTGCAAATAACCATTGAATTCTATGGAAAAAAACCGTGTCATGTGGCAATGTAAAGCTTATAATGCAGTGTTCAAAAGTTGTAAGATTAGAGATGTTTAACACAACAGAAATACATTTTGCTCTGGGCCCTGCTCTGACTAGCCGTTAGCTCAACAATTCAATCAGAACTTTATTCTTTCAAACTGAGGTTGTCAAACAGCTATCTACAGCTATCCAATATGTACATTATAGGTGTGAATCATTTAACATTTATATATATATATATATGAAACAGACCCAGGGTTCTAATATCTTTGTTAGAGAGGTTCTTCCCAAAGATTTATATGTTTTTTTGTATTTTAGGTGCTCATTGCGGTCACATGCTGATACTTTCAATGTATACAGTCTGATTAGAACCTGGCTTTACTTCCTGTAACTATATTTTTATTACAATTTTACTGGAGAGAATTTGTTAGACCAAAGTTGCAGAAATATTTTGCAGAGTCACACTTGCATTCAAACCCTTACATAACACACTACACATGTACACAGTCAGCAGATGAGAATTTAGCTCAGTGATATCATGCTTTGTCCTTTTCATCCACAGCTCCAGATCATCTGCCTCATCATTTAATCAAGTCTCGTGTTGGTCGGCATCAAAAATCTATTTGGGGATCCACTTGCCGCCTTGATGTGTAAATTCGGTTATGGTTAATACATGAGCTACGGCAAATGCATAATCATGTCTTGCTGCTCACATGCCATCATGCCCCCCAATCTTTCCTGGCGTTATCGGTCATTGATTTATATGGACAATATGTGACACATAACGACATCCTCCATCACTGGAGGTGTGGGTGGCGGATCCTTTCCTTTTCCTCATTTTCTTCCTCCTGTGTGTTAGTGTTGCTCAGAGTCTGTTTGCATGTGTTGCGGTTGGGAGAGTGATTACATTTTGAGCATTTTGTTCTATTAATGAATAAATGAATGAGAAAATGTACAAACGTTCCCCTGGTCAAACTGCAAACTCTCCCCTGGCTACAGTTAATACAAATCTGCTTTGTTGTTATTTATTTGGTTGCTTTTTATTTATTTTTTTAATCCATGTAAGCAGGCTTTGAAACCATGTATTAATTGTGTACAGTGTATCTCAGAAAATTGCATTGTTTTTTCATAATAACTACCTGTTTAATGCAGCACAAGCTTGTGTCTAGACAAGTGTGTAAAACTGGGAAAAGCAAAGAGACGAGCCCAGCTCCTCACCATGCTGTGTGTGGGTGTATAGAATATCAATGTCCTGCTGTGCTTTCACTCTGTGTTTGTCTGGCTGCTGTAAGGTGGCATTTAACGTGCTTTTTTTCATGTCTCATTCTTGCTCTTGTTTATGGTGTGTGTGTAGATATTCTTGTTGGATTGATTGTCTGTAAAAGCGGAGTAATGATTCCGTCTCCAAACTTTTCATCTCTTTTGGTCGGACTCACGCCTGTGATTCGTTTCTGTTGGTTGGATTCGCCTCACAGAGCACCAGCCCTCTCCGTCCTCCTGCCGTGTTGTTTGAAGTGTTTTTGCTCAGCCTTCTGTTTCTGCTTCGTTCTCACCTTGTGTGGAGTCAATGGGAAGTCCCAGAAGAATGCTTCGCTCAACCGCATTGCTGAGCGTGGGTGGAGACTTGGCCCTACCACCCATTTATTTCCATTTAATTCATCACTCATCCTCATTGCAATTGAAAGTGTGAATCATATGTGTTGCATCACCATTTAGAAAATCCTTTTTGCTCACTGCAGTTGCACATTGCTTTCTAAGAACACATGAGAGAATCTGTGATTTTCTTTTGGCTCTTCAGATCATGTTTGTATGTGCATCTTTTATTGTGGCATAAGGTTCATACAGTCAGAGATAAATGGTTGAGATAAATAGATTTGCTTTACCAACTCTTAAAGGGATTCTGTGCCACTTCCCATGAGGGGGGGAGGTAAAAAAAGAAAGTTATGACAAAAAATAACCAAAAAGGAAGAGCAATAAAGAGAAGTTGGTGGAGGGAAATGCTCAAAAGAAAGAGATGTGGGAGGGTGATACAGTATAAAGCTTTGCTGAGATGTGAAGGCAGAGAGCGAGTGAAAGTGGGGATTGGCAAAGAGGGGGAAGGGGATATTCAGAAGAGGAAGAGTGTGTATGGAGAATATTAATGGTGTGCCAAGAAGAAGAATATTTTTAAAGACCTCAGCCTTTTCTCTAGTGCTTTCATGTACTCTATCTATCTATCTATCTATCTATCTATCTATCTATCTATCTATCTATCTATCTATCTATCTATCTATCTATCT
>JAOXNZ010000177.1:7583967-7608324 GCA_028566095.1 Kryptolebias brasiliensis | reverse complement strand
GATAACTTTAAAAAAAAAAAAAAACGACCAGTCATATTAATTTGACTCAATTTGATTTTGTTATCTAATTTAAGCCTTGTGTAAAAAAAAGTTGTTAAATGTCGTATTTAAAAAAAATATGTAAAAATCTAGAGTTTGCAAACTTTGGAACATGTCTTTCAACAAAGCGTTTGTTGATTTTGAATAAAGATTGTAAAGTAGAAAATAATTGTATTTACTATTGAAAAATTATGCAAATGTCTTCAAATGCATGTTGAGTAATCATGATAAATTGATTAAAGTTTTGATTGAAGTGAAGCTTTTAAATGCTGTTGAAGGAATCAGCGATGTGCTTTTATAAAACAGCTAATCAGATGGAAAAAAAGTTGTCGTACAATCAGAGTAACATAATGTCTAACTAATCAAATAAGAAAGGAGACACACACACACATTTGCACCGAAAAGTCGGCAACTTTGATTCCTCTCTGTAAAGCCCCGCAGGTGTGGTCCACTCCTCCTGTGCTGGCGATTAGCACAGCCGATCATTGGTATTCACTTCCCGCTTCCTGTTCCCCCACAGTATTTTTTCCCTTCTTACTTGACAGAGGACCGTGGGTTAAACGCCGGGGGGAGCGCTTCATCACGACTAGATCTGATCCAATTAAATACAGATTTAATCAGCCCTGCAGTCGGCCAGTGAATACACAATGCGATCAGGACGATTTAACTGGAGGCCCAGCAGCGTTGGCGATGGTTTCCATCCCCAGGCTGGAAGATTGGCTTAGTGGGTGAGGCGGCACCTTGATCCTGTCTGACCTGTCAGTAAAGCACATCCATGCATCTGCAGATAGGTTGGAGATCCATTTTTTAAATAACTGGTTGAAACAGTTTTCTAATTCTCTGCAGCGATGACCTTTAACCCACTGGTTTAGTGTTGTGAGACACTAAGGCGGCTGTGGGAATACCATGTGATGTCCTGCTGATGCAAACGCTCATTTAATTACTGATTTATTGGCTGGATTATATTCGCAGCAAGTGGGAACAATCTTTTTTGCCTGGGCAGTTTGCTAGTACCCGCATGGAGAGCACGATAAAATTGATTGTTGAAACATTTCGCTCTGCAGAGGAAGCAGTCCTGTGATATGAAGTAAAGCTCCCGAGTGCCCCATCAAAGTCCACTGTAACTGCTGTGTCACCTTCAGAGTTTCCAGGGAGGAATGTACAGGGGAGCTGCTGCAGAGCCTGCTAATGAGAAGTTATTGGAAAACGAGCTGCTTTTTAACATAGCTCGATGTCTGGGGTCATTTTAGTTATGACATGAGACTTAATTACAGATCCTGCTATTTAGTGCATGGTGTGTGCATTTGTGTGTGTGTGTGTGTTTGTGTGTAACTGTGTCTAGCTGTACTGCTGTGGAAAATAGCCTGTCTGGCTGTCACTCAAATGTGTAGCATAAATAAATAATGGCAGTCTCAGTTAGCCCGTACAATGCAAACACAACAAACCGCAGCACTAAAAGCATTGTTTATTGTCGGAGCCAAATCCAGCAGTCTACACTCAAAACAAAAACAAAACAAAACAAACTAACAAAAAAAAACTCATTGAATGAACATAAAAAATTGCAAAACATCCACACAATTTTATGTTTTTCTTTCGAGACAAACCAATTCTGCTGTTGTAAATAAATTCATCTGGGCTTGGTCAACGTATTTTCTTCAATTTTCTTCAGACTTTTTTTTTTTTGCAAGGGCTGGATCTGGGTCAAACTAACCTTACCCTTATAGATGCTCTTCTTTTAATAAGCCCAATCAGACTTGTGTGAATTTACTCTTAAGTTAAAATATTTAGCGAGACAAAAAGCAATTTTGTTGTATGAACTAGTACTTTGTGGTACTTGTGTCATTCTTGTTGAATGAATGAAAACATTTTATCACAAGTGTTAGGATAAATTTAAATTCAATTTCAGCTAAAACACCAAGCCAGCTTGTTATTTTAAAAGATGCTGAGATTTCTTTTAACATTTGTACATAAAGATGGAGGAACTAAAATAAATATAAAATAAACACTACCAGGTGGCAGGGTAAAAAAAAAATGGTTGTGATGTTACATTAATTCTTCAAATTCACCCATTTTAACTATGAATATGTGAAAATCATTGCCTATCCCTAATCTCAGGTAAGACAAGCCGTGGCCATCTGTGGTATTTGCTACCAGAAACATTTTGAAACAACTGACTTTTAATGAGGGAAAAAGTTTAGGGGAACAGCTAACATACACAGCTGACTGACACCTCGCAGCAACAGGTAGCGATGGGGGAGCGCTACTCTGAGCTACGTACAACCGGAGAAGACCCCACACTGTCTCTGACATCTCATTAAAAGGAATTCCAACTAAAGAAGCAATATGACTGAAATTTTAGTGGTTTTGACTCCAACATTTTAAAGCCATGGAATACCTTGAATTTGGACATAAAAATGGAGAAAACAGGACTGATATAATTAAACTTGGCTATAGATATATTGGTTCAGTCAGTAATTTAAAAATTGTTCATCATAAAACCAACAGAAGGAAGGAAGTTGAGTAAAATTTTAAAAATTGTGCTGGCCCATATGTCTCTTTAAAAAACCAAAACATTTTATTTTGAAAGAAATCAGTGGTCGTCTTTGTGTGGAAAACTGTCAGATGTATATATTTTTTAACATTTCATTCAACAAGTTGCAATTTTTATTGAGGCACAGCAAACCTGAGCCTTAATATGTTTATGCTATGCATCCATATTTCTATTTTAGTTGTGCTTTGGTGGTTTTATGGCACATTTAACAAGGTGGGAGGACTAATCCAGCGTGCCAGTAACTTAATGCAAACACAATTTCACATTTCCCATCTCTTTAGTGTTTACTTTGTGCTATCAGATTATAGCAGTATTATTGATATTCAGAGCATTTTGCAACTTTTAATGAAACACCAACAGAATGAAATGCAATCAGTTCCTTGCATTGTTCAGAAAAAACATATCAGACAGTCTCAGTGTTTCTCAATGAAAGGTCTGAAGAGGTGTAATTTGTTAATTGCTTTGTGAAATATCTCCAATTATAACTGTGAGCATTTCAGCCACTTGCGGAGATCTTTCACTTTTTTCTCCTTTTACAGGTCAACAGTCTTTAATTACTTCCTGTGTTTAGTGGAAAACTCACCTCACTAGTTATTTTCATGTGTAAATTAGGAGAGAAGCCCCATATGACTATTCAGTCCTTCAGGATGGGTCTCCCACCACTGCTGCTGTAGTCTGAGATCTCAAACAGAGATGTGTTTGAAGTGCTCGATTGGGTACCTACGCTGTCTGCACTCAGACGACAGTCGCGGTGCTTGTTCAACTCTGGCAGCCCCTCTGTAACGTTGCCTCTTTTTTTGTATTTGCATACCGAACAAACAGGAAATTGTGTTCATTTGTATGCAAATGCAGTTGTCCCTAAGGCTGAGATTTTGAATTAAAAGTTTTACCGTCCCATTAATTCCAAATTACACTCAGGCACTGACATTGGCTCCTCTGCCTGGTGTGGGGGGCGTTCAACGTGCCATCCAAACGCATCTCTGTCAGTTTAGGCTGTTTAGTTTGCCATCTGCGAAACAGAGTTGGAGTTTGGATTTAATCTGGTCCACTGATTTGCAGATTGATCGTCTGCAGTATGCCGCAATCTCCTCTTAATTATCTCCAGAAAATATGCAAAGATTTTGGGTGTGATTGATATTTGAAAGCACTACTAGAGACAGACGTGAGGAGGCCTTGGAGTGGCTGACTGACAAGTTGTGAGAAGCATAGTGAATGAGAGGGAGTGGTGAAGGCCGTCTGCTGTGCCGATGTAGCACACCTCATCAGCCCTGCTCATTAAAATAAAAGTACAACCCTATGAAAAATGTATGACCCCACCAGTGACGTGTGGCATGTAAAGCCTGATGCTGACAGTCAAGGTAATATAAAAAATGAGCACGTACACATCTGCTTCTCAAATGGCCTTGTCTTTTTCATAATATTGTGAATTAAGCTGCAATATTGTACTAAATCTATCATTTGATGTATTACGTAGTGATCTATCTATAGATATTGACAAGTAAATATTAAGCAAAAGGTTATTAAGAGTCACAATATGTAAATAAAATCTGATCTCACTGAAGTAATGTTCTTATTGCCTTCTGCCAACGCCTTTACCTGTTTCTGTGTGAGTGTGTGATTGTAAAGAAACTCTCAGAAGATAATCACTTAATGAACATTTGTAGTAAATCTGATTCACAACTAAACCACTTTAGCAAACACAAAAATAGCTATAACTTTGCCAGTTTTACAGATATTGAACCAAAATGTGGTGTGGTAGTAGCTGAGAGTCATCCTCAACACATAGGTAGAGCACAGTCCATTGCACAACATCGTTATGAACTTTGGCATTAACCTGGTTAGCAAAATATCTCATGAACCATCAGATGAATGTTAATGAAACTTTCAGAAAGTAATCATTGGATGTACAGCTACAACTGGAGTCAACCTAATTCAAGATGGCCACCACAGTTAATCAACTTTTGCTAACATAAAAATTGCTATAATATATATGTGTTATAAGGAGGTGGGTGATATGCATTCCTTCAAGGAATGCTTGGCTTTTTTGTGCATTTTTTTCTCTCCCTTTTATTTAGTTTACCTGCCTCTGTTATTAATTATTCATATCATTGATTGTTCCCAAAGAGTTCAGATCTTTCACTTTGGTGCTGCTCATTTGTTGTACTTCTACTTTGAATACAGTGAAAGTTATTTGCAAAATTAATCAAGGCAAACTCCAAAAGATCCCTTTTTTGTGCTGAGGCTGATGAGCGAACTCTAAACCACCTATTAATGTGTAAAAACGTTTAGTTTCTGAAAAAAATAAATTGCTGCTCTCAGTGAATAATGAATGGGGTCCATCTTGGAACCATGCGGACTTTTGGCAGACATTTGGTGTGTCTGCGTGACGAGCCAAAGGGGGACACGTCGTTTTTGACTCTCCAGTTGGAGAGCTTTGGTGGCTGAGTGCTCAAATGCCAGGTTTGGTAATGGAAAAGAAATTTGGCCTTGTCTCTTTTCAAAGACGTTAAACAGGTTTTTTGAATGTGCTGCAGTGTAAAACCTGAAAGAAGCCAGTGATTTCTTGACTTTGATAGTGAAATAGGCTCAAAATTAGAGATGTTAGGTCTTCTTTATGTTCTGAGACAAGGAAAATATTAAGAGCAACTTGATGGCAGAACAGAAGGAGATGAGAAAGAAAAATGTGGATTCATTGTAGCTGATTTTCTTATTGTGATATTGAAAATAACATCTCAATCACATTTTTCTAACATTATGCATTTCTAATCTTTACAGCATACAGGACCACCTTTGGTTGCTTGGATATTAGTCTTGGTCTTTTTGTGAACGTCTTTCTTTGTTATTTTTGATGATCAAAGTCAACTGGAATGTTAAATAATTTTGAATTTCCTACAATCAGACACAAGCTAGTTGGATTTGGACTTGCACAGAGCATCTTGGTTATCCGATTTGTTTATGCCATATCTGACTGTTACGCGTCTGACTGGAACAAAACAAAACAAATGAAAGAAATATATGGAAATGCATATTGCTCCCCACCTTGCATGCCAAAGTTTTAAAAGAAGATCCTACGCAATTTGTTAGTGCTTGGATTATGTGTTAGGGAAGACTTTCAGTTACTGCTACATCAAAATTTAGCACAATCTTTGTAAAATTGACTAAGTTATAGCCATTTTTTGTGTTTGATACTGTCGATTAGCTGTGGAGAACAAACTGAATGAGTTAGATTAAAAAAATTAGTCAGCTGTAGATGTACATCCATTGATTACTTTTTAAAAGATTCAGTCAAATCAGCCCCGTGGTTCACAAGACATTTAGCTAACACACAAACAAACACAAGCACAAAGGCACACCGAAAATTGCATGATCATCCGCTTTTCACACCAGGTGGTAAAAATAGCCCCTTTCATTCACCCTTCAAAGCAGCTGCTATTCTTAGAATTTCACATACTTTGGCCAGTCAAAGCAATAAAGGACAATGGACCATAATACATATTTGATTGACTACAGTATTTTATTACATTTGTTTGATTAAGGTCTGGAAATATCTGAACAAATTTAAATGATTCACAAATTTTCAAATACCACTTAAAATGAGAGGCTGCTTTAATCTAAGAAGGAAGAAATAAAAAAAGCTCTTCAAAACCAAGCAGAACTTTGAAACCGTTGATACCCACTGAATATGTCGACCATTTATTGTCTTCGCTGTTTCATTCCAGACTTCATTGTTTTGTCTTTGAATAAACTGTCACAGAACACAATGTGGTCTGTAGTGTACAGTTTCTGAGATAAAGATGTCATGATTGCTGTAAGACGTTACATATCATTTTCTTGTCAGTTTTTAGAAAAAAAAAAGTAGTGATTGAAACATAAACTGTGGGCGAGAAAAGCTGGTGAAAGAGGGTGCAAGTTTAAAGGCATAAAAAAAAGCATCGGCTGCATTATCACAACCCTCTAAATTGGCACCACATGCACCCTTAATCAGTTTTGGATTGGTAGAATTGAATTACACTGACTTGTCTTTAAAGGTTTCTGCCGTCTAGCTGCCAAAGACTTTTCAGCCTGAGAGCCGGCGAGGGTCAGCGGGGCTGCGAGACACGGTAGCAACCCGCTGCCGCAACCACTCAGAGATACACTGGAGGGGGGAGAGGAGAGAGTCAAACACAGCTTGGCAGCTCCACTGGAGTCTGATAAGCTTTAATGGCATCGCCACAATCATTCACACCATGACACACACACACACACATCTTGAGCAGCCTTGTGAGGAAAAAGCTCTGGACCCTGGATAAATTTGCAGTAGCAGGGAGTCTCTATTTACCAGTAATTGCATTTCTCTGCCCTCTTTCAGCCCTAACTTCAGAAAATGTTCTGTGCCTCAGGAAGTTGAAGGTGGCTTGGGAAAAAGCAACAGAACATGTTGTTGGCCTCACACGGTGCTCTGCCACCAGTTGACAGCTTATAGGCCAATCTGTGCCACACATGAATGCAAGCTGTGTGCGGTACATAACCTGTCACACAAACATGTTGTATCATTTGCATTTCCCGAAAGCCTGCTCAACCGAAACGGAATAGATCCACCCAGAGCCTGTGCATCTATACAGCCTTAACGGATCCATTACTCACCATCACAGATGCAGCTAAACCATATCTGCAAGTTAAAATGCGTGTTTTCTGCTATGACAGAGTATTATAGCCACTCAGAAGACAAAATAAATGATGTGGAAGAGGTTTTTTTTCCCCTTTTTAGGCTATCTGAAAGCAAAAAAACTTTTAGATAGCCTTTTTCTGCTCTTAGCTTTTAGATACCATTCTGCTACTTTTAGCTTTTATGTAGCCTTCAGTTACTTTTAGCATTTAGCTAGCTTTTTGAAACTTTTAGGTTTTAGCTAGTCTTTTGCTTCTTTTAGCTTTTAGAGAGTGTTCTGTTTCTTCTGGCTTTAACAACACAGTTTCAGCTTCTTCAGCAAATTTCAAAAAAGTCATTCAGCACTCAGCATTCACACTGCATTTTCACAGCCGAAGATGAAGTTTATTCTGCCTGCTCCTTCACAATAAGAGTCTTAATCAGCCACTGACTTCTAAATGTTGCCATTTTTCTGGTTGTCTAGTCTGCAGTGTTCATTTTACTGAAGAACAATAGTATAAGCTATTTTTACAAGATGTTTAGAAATAGTTTCTGAGGATATCACTCTGAAATGTTTGAGTATATTTTCATGAAGGATTGAAACAAGTGTATGTTTTTTTGTCGTTAACCCTTAAAAGTGCACAAATAACCCTTGGATACAATAATAATAGAAAAGGGAACAAATGCAGTCACGTTCAAGAAAACAGTGGGGTTCCCTTCCTCCTCATTTTAACACGGGAAGTTTTTGTTGTGAATAATATTTCCACTTGTTTCTGTCAATGAAAATGTTTCACTTTTTATCAAAACTTTTGACTTTAATCTCAAAATAAAAAAAAAAGTCAAACTCAGCCTTATTTCCTTTTCAGTGGCCCTTGTACTTCATTTGTACTCTGCAGCTGCATGTTTGTTGGTGAGTTCTTGTTTATTTTTCTTCATAATGGAAGGGACTCAGGCTTTTCTTTTGGCACCGAGGGAACAGAATAAATCAGCCCAGTATGTCTGGATATGAGGCCCATGTTGGATGCTTGTAAAAGCCCACAATTAACATCCAGTGCCAGCATCAGAGGCAATGTAGAAAGGGTGGGTGGAGAACAGATGGGTGTGCAGTTTATTTGATATTTATTAACTTGGTCATGCATCTTGCTTGGTTTTGTTTAGACCTTAATCCTGGTTTCCCCGTAACCTGTGATACTCCACAGATTCAGTTACTTCTTCTAACAGGAGTGCTGCAAGATCAATTCTAGCCAGAATGGTTTAAATCAAACCAGCAGAGGTTGTTGCTTTATAGTCCAAACTCTAAATCTTGCTCCTTCCCTATAAAGCGACTGGACAATCTATTTCATTAGAGCTGCTCTGCTGTCTTTAAAGCCTAGGAAAGCTTTTGACATTTGGAAAATCTGAAAGAAATGTATTGTTAGCATATCCCACTGTTTGAAAAGTGGGTTTAGTTTGACTTATTCTTTGGTAGATTTCTTTTTTCTTTCTTGTAAACAGATAGGAAGATCAATACCACCTGTCTGACTGGTTACTGGCCTGCAGCCAGTTTGCTTAGCTTTGCCAAAGACTGGAAACAAGATGGAACAGCTACAGTAGTGCAAGTCTGTCTGCAGCAAGCATGTGTGGGCTCGATGCAAGGCTGCAGAATGGATTTGGGAATTAAAAGGTTTTATGAAATAGTGTGTATTAGGATGTTTTTATTTATTTATTATTTATTTTTGTTTTTGATGTATGATTGAACATACATTCAGTCATTAAAAAAGACATTTTCTGAATCAACACAAAGCCAAGTTCAATGTGCAAAAATGTAAATAGTATTACTGTTAAGTTTTTGAAGCTGTAATCCGCTTAAGTCTAAGAAAAGATCTGTTCTCTGTGAGTAGGAAGTTATTAGAAAACAATAACGTGTTTGGAAGTTTTGTCTGTGCAGCCTGCTGTCAAGTGGAACAGATTGCACGATCGCACATGACTCAAAGTGTCCATCTGCCCCCATTATGTGCAGATTTTTTTTTTCCTTTTTGCTGGTTTCAGCATTGTGTCTAAAGCAAAATTGCACATATTTCCTTTATTCTTTTTTAAGTTTTGCACATGAACATTCAGGAAAAGGCCCTTAAAAACAAGCAGGCAGCCTCAGTACAACAGGTAATTATTGAGAACGAATGAACAAGCGTGTGGGGCACAAATTGCATTGTGGGAGGGCTCCATGGGACAGAGATGTCAATTGGAGAGGCTGCCGTTTTTATGCACACCTCATTCATTGTTCTGTGTGGTAAACGGTGGTGGGGGCAGTGTTGCTGTGTCTCCATGTTAGACTGTGGGCGTATTTGTTCATCAGAAAGGATGATTCGCCCCTCGCTGCTGAACACTGCCAATAAACGGGAACATGAGTTTGGCTGTAATTTTGAATCCCTCCTGAGAGTGACACAGGGGTGAGCAGCAAGCCTATCACCACCTGTCGTAACCTGCAAACCAGCAGGTGGGGCAAAAAAAAAAACCCTAAACATCTGCCTGTCAACACTATTTCTGACTTAATTGTTCTCCCCATAATTATGGGTTTGATTCAGCTTATAATCACTGTTATTGTTCCCACGTATTGTTTCCTTGCTCGATTTGTTTGTTTGTCTTCACACTTTGGCAACGCAAATGGTCTTTTGTTATGCCAACCAAGCGATTTATGTTCAAGGGAGATGAATTGAATTTAATTTAAGAAGAGAGCACAGAGAAAACACAAGAAAAAAAATGAAGAATGAAGAGACGCCTGCAGACACAAGAAACAATAAAATAAATTAAGGGATGCAAAATTAAGACAGGCTCTGTGGGTTCTGTTTTAACCTGTGTACCTGATTTAAAATGATGGATTATTCACAAAAGGACAGAATTACCATATTAAGTAGGCAAGTTTTAATTTATGAGTCGAGCTGGTGAACATTGTGCCTATTCATCTAAGAACTAAGCATCCCTATCACCTTCGGTTGTCCAGCTTTTCTCTTTTAAGATATGTTTGATAATCCCAGGTCGAGTCTTTATACTTATCTGTTCAGATTAGGAGTCTGGACCCCATAATCCTTAGATCTCCTAGTCATCACAGCTGCTATAATATTATGTTACAACACCTTACAGTTTTAATCAGATGTTATAATATTCACTTTCTCAGCCAAATGGATCAGAGTGGAAAAGAGTTTTTAACGGTATCATTTAATGCTTTAAACTTTGAGGGAATAAGATACAACTGTTCCTGTGAAATGACAGAAAAACAAAACTACTGTCTCTAATTTAGTGACAGTATGTTAGTGTTTAGCCACAGTTTTACTAATTTGAGCTTTTAGCTATATGATTCTATTACATTTAGCTTTTAGCTACTTTTTTGTTAATAGGAGCGTTTAGCTGTGATTTTGCTAGTTACTTTTAGCTACTGTTTTGCTAATTTTAGCTTTTATTAACAGTTTAGCTATTTTTAGCTTTCACCTACAAGCTAAAACATAATAGCTTCAGTTTTTCTTGTTTGAACTTTAATAATTAATTTTAAAGTCATTCAGCGCTCAGTTATCACACAAAATCTAGTTTTATTTTTCACTTACTTCCAATGAGCCAGATGTTTTAATATTTTTTAAATGATTTTAATTAGAAGTTTTTCAGGCTTTCTTTGAATTTTAGCTGCTTTTATGCTAATTTTCATTCCAGTACTGTCATGATCTGAGGACTTTGTGTTTGTTTTTGTAAATTGAGTTGTTTTGTGATATTTGTTAGTCATTTAGTCATGCCTTTCCTTGTTGTTGTACATGAAGTTTTTCCTGTGTTTAGTGTATTTCAGTTTTCTTGATTTGCTCTCTGTGTCACTTTCAGCTCCCATGGTTTCTCTACGCCTCACAGTCCAATTAGGTCACCTGCTCCTTGTTCCAGTAATCACCCCTCCCTGGTTAAATAGTCCTTGGTTTCTCATGTCACTTGTCTGATCTGACCATTTTCCAGCTTCATAGTCCATGTTGTTCCTCCTTCTCCCTGTCTGCTCTCATTGGTATTTGTTTGTGAGCCATCAGTCTTCTGTTTTATTACTGCAGTTTTTGTTTTTATCAGCTCCTTTGCCTCTGTGTCTGCATTCTATTTCATTTTTGCACTCAGAGTACTTGACAATTTTCAGATGTTTTAGACTTTTTAGGCTCTTTACTGGGACCCTGTCACAAAGACGCAATTTGTTCCTATTTTGTTAGTTAAATCAATGAAAGGTTCTCTAAAACAACAGTTTGACTGTCAGTAAATATTATCGTAGCACCAAAAAGGTTTTAGCTGAAAACTTGACATACAGTAGATGATCAGCTAAAGGATGATGTCTCTCTCAGGTCCTGTGCCTTTGGATGTTTTCCTATTTCTTAAAAACATCACTTTCAGATACTTTTCATCAGCTTTAGATTGATTTATAGGCCTCGCAAATCTTCTTTTATCCTTCACTTGTTCACTTTTCTAAATTTCTGCACACATGCTGTCATGGTCAGGTAAAAGAACTGGACAGAAAATGAGTGAAAAAGAAGCCAAAGTCCAAGGAAAAACCTTGAAAGAATTTCAGAAAGAAGTAATAAATTTGAACCTGAAGAACAAAAATATAAATAACTTGAAAGTGGTTTAAAACTTCTGCACAGTACTGTGTTTGTAAAACTTTAAATGAAACAATAGATAAACAGATAAACAAAAAACTGAAATTGAAATTGTTGAAAAGTTATAAATATTTTTAACAATACTTTTAGTTGAAATAAACTTCAAATTTGTTTCTATAAATACATGCTCTTCTGAAGTTTGACATTTTCAGAAAATTTGAGAAAAGTGCATCAAAAAACTGGAAAAGCTGTTAAGAACGAGCAAACAAACTGTCACAACAGCAGCACAGAGAATATCCTCCAAAACTCAGGATTTCATATTTAAATTATCAGTTTATATGGAGTTTAAAACACACCAGCGTGACCCTTTATACTGTTGAAATGACCAGCCTATAGTCTAGACCATGAAAAAATTTTCATCATAATGAGTACACTGAAAGAGTCAGATTAAATCCCAAAGTAAGAATGAGAAAATATACGTGAACTGGTCTCTTTCAATCCAAAATGATTGTGTTGAAAAGAATCAAAGTAGCACAGTATATTGGTACAATTTCTATTTACATATTTGGACATTTTTGCTTTATTTTATTTATTTATTTTAACCAAAAAGTAGGATTATGAAAAAAATGCCTTGCTCTCATCTCAGCCTCTCAGTGTTTACAGTAAACTGAGATTGGCTCTGTATAGATCTGTGCCTGTTTTATATCCACAGACTGAAATATGTCAGCTGGACTACTGGGTGGTGCAAAGCCTTTTACCCACAACGCCGAGGTACTTGGTGGGGGTCGGGGGGCAGGAGAGGAGACTTATTGAAGCGATTTTACACCGGGGTTGTCATAGGTCTTCGAGCTTCCTCACAAATCAATACTGGCCCTAAACTGCAGACAGTTGGCTGAAACTCACCGCAATTTTCTCCTGATCTCCGGCTTCGTTCACATTTCTCATCAGTAATGACCGAGTACTTCAAGTTGAGCCAAACGCCCCGACGAGGCCAGAGAACACTGACTCATGTTGTTCACACGCATTAATAATGCATTATGGCATGTTACGCGGGGTAATTAACTCTGCTGTTAAATACGAGCTGAGTCCAGAGTTCCGTTCTGCCTCGATGCTGCTGCTGGGAGGGAGAGAGCAGAGAGTGATCACTGAGACACCCGTCTTTGTTGTGAATGATTATAGGCTTTGCACTTTTTGTTTGATTTGCAATTCGTTTCACCATTAGGTCTGTAAGTGGTGCTACGATTAGATGGATATTAATCCGTTCTGCTGTAATTAACCAAACAGGATTTTATTTCCTGATTTTAAAACAATATTAAGTGTTTTTGCTCATGTTTTATGTCTATTTTGTTCTGATTATTGTCAGAAAAATCAAACTATATGTTCAGTAGGACTAAAATTCAACCAGGTTTAGTTGCACTTATCCCTAGTACACCTTAGTACACCAGCATGCAATTATTTTTATTCTTTACTTGTGCTATACACGGTTTTTAACATTTCTGTAATTAAAGACCTAGCATTCTTTGAGAAATGTATATACTGCCCACCACCTTTCATGCTAGATTAGGACCATCATATAATGCTGGGAAATAACAGAGTAGTTTAGGTCAAATCTTCAAAATAAAGTCATGCAAGTCATGTCCTACTCTGAATATGTGTTGTGAATGACTCCCAGCTACTACCACATCAAATTTTTCTTAAAAATCTGTTGAAATGGCCCTCTTAATTGGAATTTTCTCTAAAAATAATCAGTTGGAGATGTACATCCAGTGATAACTTTCTGAAAGTTTCATTAAAATCCATTCAGCGGTTCATAAGATATGATTGAATCCAACATTTAATGCTAAAGTTTTAACCAAAGATCCTGCACAATGAATTCAATTCAGTCAATTTTCTGTTTTTGAAGGTCAGTCGGCTGTGGCGGCCATCTTGAATTGTGCTGGCTCTAAAAGTTGATCAGTTGTAGATCTGCTCCCAATGATTATTTTCTGGAAGTGTCATTTCAAATATGTCATGGGGTTCATGAGATATTTTGGTAAATAACACACACAGGCCAGAGCAAAAACATTATTGTCCACTTTTACTTTTTAGCATAGGTGATAATAAAAGTGAAGTCTTGTCTTTTTCCACTCACACCCTCTCCTCTATATGTGTAAAAAGAATCCATGTTACCATAGCTTCACATTACAAATAGACTGATTCCGACTGTGATTTGAATTCTGCCAGCCTTAATCCAACCAGAGTAATAACCTAATTGATCACTAACTGGAACCGTTCGAATGTTTGTGCTCTAATTTATGTTAGCCGTGCTCGAGTCCCCTCTAACGCAGCTTGGTTTTTTTTTCCTCTCCTCTTTCCACTCTCATTCCTTCTGCCCTCTGTCTATCCCCGGTGGTTCTGGTCCAGTGCTCTTCCTCCATTTCCCCGGGCTTTTTATTGACTGTTGGGTGTAAGGCGGTGTTAAACCAGCATCGATGTAATAGTAGGCATTAGCCCTTTGAACTGCCCTTAATCTGCGTGTAATAAACTCACATTTATTTTGCTGACATGCAAGTGAACACACACATGCTTCCAGAATGTGAATCCTTAGGAAGTGTGTGTGTTAAAGGCTGATGTATAAGAGGAATGGAGGTGGTTCCAACATAAATGAGTATTGTAATGATGTTAGCAAAACCAGTCTAAAGCTCTTGTGAGCTGGACCACAGCCATGCTTCAGGCTTGCCTTTAATTGGAATGTAATCGGAGAAGCACCATTGATCATGAATCACATTCACTCTCCTCCTTGAACTCTGTTCTGTTCTGTTTTCCACTCACTGACTCCTTCCCTCCCCGCGTGCACCTCCTTCTCCCATAAGGAGAGTGTCAGTCATGTGCAGTGGAGCGAAGCATAGGAACAAGGCCCCCGACTGGTTCCAGAGCTCGTGGGTCAATGTACGTCTGGGGCGCGAGCCACGGGAAGCATGGGAACAAGAGGAAGTGGGGCAAAGAGACGAGAGGAGATTAAGAGAAACAGAGGAGCGATGAGATGAGGAATCATCTCTAATAGCTTCTGCGCTCTATTGAACCATTTCATCCAGCATTTAGTTAAACAAGATTTGTTTTCTTTTTGCCTTTTGTTGTGTGGAATATCTGGGAGAAGTCAATTTGTTGGCTCATTTGTCAAACGCTGGACTGCGTCGGTGGCATCTCAGCGGCGTCATGGAGCGGAGAAAGGCTTTCTCACTCAGCTGGAGTGATGATGGGAGTGAAGGTGGCGGAGATTGCCTGTGTACCATCTTAAATGTGGACTGGAAAACAATAAAAACTAAGGGCACTGGCAGATCACCTCTGTGCCAAATTGATTCTTAAGTGGTACAGGGCGGCATGAGTGAGAAGTGGGAGGGAGATAAAGAGAAAAATGGTGAAATAGAGGGGAAGATTGAAAGCTACAGATTGTATCTTGCAGAGCCAAAAGATTTTATATTGATGGTGCAGTTTGAAGGAGCTCAATGGGTACATTTCAAAAGCCGCAGTAAAAAGTCTGCTTCAAAAAATAACACCATTTGAACTCACTGTAGGAGGGGAAACAAAATCTTTACAACCATACGTTTGACAGCAACTGTTACCAGCTGTTGCTAATTGTTGTTGACTGCTAACCGAACAATGAGTTAGCTCAAATAAAATCAGTCTGACTAATATGATTTTTGTTGGTGAAAACCTGCTTAAAGCCGGCTTTCAGGAGGAAGAAACACAGTCAGAAAATTCCAGAAAATTCAAGATCCCAATCTAAACAACTGGATCAGTATTCAATGATTATTCAGTTGTTATTTTGTGGGTCAGAAGCTGAAAGATTTGAGAGGTTAGACATCAGTGAAAATGCCGAAGGCTCAGAGTTTTAAAGTTTTTTAGCTCTTTGAACAAAGTCCCAGAGTCAAAAAGCACCAGCAACTTTTTCAATGTACATCACTTTTAATAGTAGTGTTGAAAAAGTCTGTTTTTTTGGTAATTTTTTCTCATTACAAAAGGTGTTATTAGAGTAAGAAAATAAAATAATTATATTTTTCCAGTCTTGACTTTTTTTTTTGACAGAACTGAGTATTTTAAAAGTAAAATTTAAATGAGATTATTTGAGATGTTTAAAGAAAAAAGTGATTGTTTGAGTCAATAATGACTCAGAAAAGTGACCCAACTTCTTTCTGTAAGACTTCAGCAGCCCAAATTTTGAAAACTTTCGATTTAAAGTTTAAAAATGAGTAATTTAATCCTGTTAAGTGAGCTTAAACATATATATTTAGTTCTTAACCTCCTGAGACCCTGCATCCTCATACGAGGTCATTGCATTAATAAAATGCACACCACACAAAAACTTGGGTCTCAGGAGGTTAAAATGTGTCATCAGTTTTTCTTAATTTCTTGTATGTTAGTGTAATGGTGGGACTAACAGGTTCTTTCATAAAAGGTAATAGCAACTTTCATTTTGGTAGATGACAGCTTTTCTTTTGAAAGGGGGAGTTCTGGTTTAGCAGGGCCAAGGTTCTGACTTGACAAGTGGACCGTGTGTTGTTATGATGCTAGATAAAGTCATCAAGCAAGTTAAGTTAACAAGCTCAAATGTCTTTGTGTTTCTTCAACAATAGCATAAGATACCCACAAAGCTTACAGTACCTGATTTCCTGTATTAATAAATAAAAGATCCTCAAACTCAAAGTAGTATACCTTGAAGGAAGGCACATCGTTTGCAGATCTCGTGTGATCTCTCAGAGGATGTGCTGGGGCAGAATCTGAGCTACTACCACCACATCTGTCAAAATGACTGAGTTCAAACCATATTTGTGTCTTCTAGTTGTGGCAACCATCTTGAATTGGGTTGACTCCAAAAGCCACAGGCAAAGAGATGATAATTATTAACACATACAAGTCAGAGGCAGCTTATCATTATGATTCATTCTCACTTTTCAGCTATTTGATAAAAACTCAAATTTAGAAAAAACTGATGTGTTAAAAATTGCTTTTAAACAATTGGGAGATGGGCTACCATTTAAAATCTACACATTACTTCTTTGTGAATCAGATATTTTGTTTAAGCTACTTAACTTCAGTGAAGAATCAGGGAGCTAAAGAGGAGAGAGACGGTGCTCGAAACTAGAGCAGGGCCAAGGATCCTTGGATGGATATTAATGAGACATAAAGAGTGGCATGAAAAATGATCACATGGAGGAGACCGAGTGAAAAATGAATGTCTGAAAGAGCAACAATAACTGATGAGGGAATGAGAAATGATGTAGCTCTGTGGTATTAGAAGGAACAAGAGCAAACAAGGAGCCCAACCCCAGCAATCAAAAAGACAAACAAAACATGGTGATGAATATAAAGCTGCAAATGAAAACAAATGAGGAAACTGAGTGCTGAGAGGACTCAGAGAGAGGCTGAGGGAAAAAGTGAGAGAGCATAAAGGGGGGTGGTTGTTGTTTTAAGATCAGTACGGATGAGTGCGCCTCCCTTCTCTGGGGAGGGGGCCCATCGACTCTCCTTGTCTGTCACTCCGCTCGTTTATGCCTCGCTCTGAGGGAGAGGGAAAGGGCACCAAGCTGTTGCTGTGGCTTTGAGGTGGCTTGTGCGAAAAGAGGGGTGACTGGAAAAATAAGTGTAGTGCTCTTTTCATCACCGAATGAGTCACCCTTCCTTTCATTAATGTTGCTTCTCTTCCAACCTTTTTCCTTTTTTTTTTTGTAATCTTTTCACTCTTACTTGTTCTTCTTTTATTCATACAAAGGTTACTGTCATGATTATGTTCTTCTCTGCTGGATGATGAGTTTTAAAATTTGATTAAAATAATTGCTTTAGTTTTCTATAAAACTATGGAGGATTCTCTTTCAAGCAGGGAACCAAATTAGGTAATTTCCAAGCTGGAACAATAAGTAAATCAGAACAATTTGAATATGATAGTTTGTTTTTTTAAAGGGCCCTTATCAACTATTTTTGTTTCGATTAATCTATGGACTATTTTTCATCCAAAAATGATAATCCACAATTTTATTTTAGTTCTTTTTTTTTTAACAGTCAACTTTAACATTTTCAGTTTACCACACAATAAAATGTAAATAAAGAGTTGCATATTATAGTACAGAAGTGCCAACTCCAGCACGATAAAATAAATAATATGAGGCTCTGAATATTTATGTATTTTAAAATAAAAAACAAACCAAAATGAACACTGAATATTTAGCCTGTTGTAAGGGCGTCATTGGTGACAACTTCAGCAAGCTGTGGTGAGAAATTCTTATTTTGCAGGAATTCAGTGACATGGTTTTACCTGTCAGAAAGAGGAGAAAAAAAATGCAAGAATGGAGACTAATCTTGAGATATGGGACACTATAGGATCATCACTGCACTTATTTTGCATCCATATTGTTCACAAACTCTCTTGTTCTTCTGCAGCTGTGCTTCTTTAATGAGTGGAGAAAATAGATTTGCTTTGTCTTGTTGTAAAATGCATCAACAATATTTTAAAAAGTGAATAAAGCACATAAAATTATTTTTCAATAAGAAGTCACATTTTGACTGTGACCCATTTATGCTTTTTCTATGTGGGCATATATGTTTTTATGTTTTTTTTATGTTTGTGAGCATCTTCTGATGTGGGTTCATCATCAGGTTCATGTGTGTGTGCATATTATTTAGGAGAACAAAACCAGTCAGAATTGTAATGTAGGTATGATGTAATGAGAACATGTCAACTCTTTATGCAGAAACACGGAGAAGCTGTGTTTTGTGTGAAACAAACATCTGAAATGTTCTTTAATATAAAATGAAGGTAACATTATTTTTGTTTGTTTGTTTGTGGTGTTTTTAGTTCAGTAAACTCAAGTAGTTGAGAACAGAAAGCTGCATCCACCCCTCATTTCTTTGACCGTCCTTTAATAACTTGTATTGTCAAAGTAATTTCACATGGATTCCAATAAAAAAAAAAGATCTAGCATTCTATGATGGGATGTATATCACCCACTGACTTTCATACCAGCGTATTAGACTAAGATCATTTGATGCTGAGAAGAAAATAAGTTGTAGCAGTTTTCGTCAAACCTTGAAGTAACGTTATGCGTAGTCTCTTGCAATATTGTGAGATTTTGTAAGATGTGTTGGCGCTCTTAGCTACCATCACATCAAATTTTAGTTCAGTATCTGTAAAACTGGCTAAGTTACAGTGGTTGTTGTGTGTGCTAAGGTCCCTTAGCTGTGGCAGCCATCTTAAATTGAATTGACTCTAAAAGTTAATCAGTTGTAGATGGACATCCAGTGATTACTTTCTGGGGGTTTCATTAAAACCTGTCCAGTAGCTCATGAGATACTTGACTAACAGACACACACACTTGGCATACATTTTTTTCTCTTTTCTTTTTTTTTTTTTACTCAATTTAGACATTAAAGCACTTTTTAGGAGCACACTGAACTGCTTTTTAAACTGTAAAAAGCAAGATGAAATGTGTAAAAAATAATAATAAATTTAAAAAGATTTTGTTCCAGCGAAGGTACTTATTGCAATTAGTCATTTTCTCCTCCTGCTGCTGACTAATGAAATTAATTTAGTCAGCAGGAGTCCACTTACTTACTCAAAAGTCTGGAAAACTCTCCTAGACATTACTGCTTTATAATATATAACTAAATAAAGAATAAGAAAAATGATCTTAAACTCTCAGTAGGATTTTCTGTTCACTTCTAAGAGTTTTTAAAATAGAAAATATTCATGATTTGAGTCTGATAGAATTAGAGCCAAAGCCCAGGACTCCTATAAAACATGAGCAAGTTGGTTTTGTACTTTGAACCGCCTTGTTGCTGAAAAGTGCTATATAAATAAATTTGACTTGACTTGACTTGTAGACTGTCTAACTCAGATGCCCTGTTGGAGAAATGCACAAAAATACAACTGATATCATGCAATGAATTTTAGCTTGCTGAGATTACAACACGTTAAAGGTTCCAGATTTGGTGCTAATAATTTTATCAGTGTCGTGACAAACTGGCAGCAGCCTGGAAAGCCTTCCACCGACAAAGTTATCATTGTTTTTCCAGGTTGGCAGAGCTGTCACCCTGCGTGTCTGTTTAGCCCAGTTGCCATGAAGGTTATCAGGCCAGCACACAAACTAGACTAGAGGTGGAGACGAGGCTCCCCACAGATTATGAGGCATAAGTATTCAGCAGCAGGTGCTAATTTATATATATATTTTTTTACCAGTGTGCATGTGTCTGTTTACCCGCCGGTCTCGCTGTGTATTTGTGTGCGCACATGTGCAGAACTTCCCAGCAGGAGCAGCCAAAGTGCGTTCCTCTAATGTCATCCTGTGGCCGTCCTCCAGCTAAAAGCCGGCGGCTTTTCTCTCCTCTGTGCTCCTCCCTCAATGTCACCTTTCCTTTCTCCCCTTTTTACCTCCTCTTCCTCTGGTGCCTCCTCTTCCTCCCACCCCTCTCTTTTCTCTGTTTGTCATTTTTCATCATCTGTATGTGTTAGCTAATCTTTGTCCTTTCTCTGCTCTCCGTCTCAATTCATCATCTCTGCTCAGGTCCTGAGCTGAAGGTTACCAAGTTGCTGATAGAGAGGAGACGAGCAAAAGATGATCATAAAGACTGACAAGGATGCAACAAGGGAGTTAACCTCCATTTTCTTTTTTTTTTTCCTTCCCTCTTTCTTCTTAATCGTCGCCTCCGTCTGTTTATCTGTTTCTGTTTCTTCATCTCATCTTCTGTTCCTGCTCTCTGCCCCTCCGTCTGGTTCCTCCTGTCATTGGTGCTCTGACACAGCTCACCTCTCCCTGCCTCCCTTCTGATCTCCTAACAATCAGCTGCAAACAGACGGACAAACTTCACCACGATGAGCGGTGTGCGTTGTGTGTCTGTGCCTCACATACACCGAAGTGTGTTAGTGTGATCCAGGTGTGAGCTTGACATTTAACCCAGTGTTTGCTTGGCCCATTCGAGCAGCATGGGTTTGCAATTTGATTTGCGCTTGTTAAATCTGGTCAGATCACCTTGCTTTGTCATGCCTCATCACATCTCAGTGCACACACACCCACACCCACCCACACACACAGAGCTTGGTACATTAGGTTGTTAGAGTATTCTATAAGGTCACATTCAGAGCGCCTCACATAGGATGGCTGCATTAGGCCCTGAAATCGTGGCGAAGCGGCCCAGCTCCTTATCTGAAATTCTAATCGCCACTCGCAAACATTTCTATTCAGTCTGTGCTGCTGCTGGCTGCCTCTGAAGCAGCCAAACCTTGGACTAAACTTTTATTTAAAGGGATAGTTCAGATCTTTTGAAGTGGGGTTCTACAAAAAGGTTATGAACAAATCATATCTTACCTGTTATAAATAGCTTTTTGACAGACTTGTCTAGAAATAGTTTAATTTTGACAGGATTGATGAGGTAAGACTTAGTTTGAGAAAGGTTTTTATCAATGTGCATTGCTGCTGTTTTAAAACAAACCCAGTTTCAAAAAATTAATTTCAGTTTATGCAGTGATCTTGTGAGATGTGTTGGTGCTCAAAGAATCTGTTGAGGATGACTCTCAGCTTCTGCCACACCAAATTTAGCTAAATATCTGTAAAACCGACTGAGTTATAGCCAGTTTTGTGTTGGCTAATGTCGATTAGCTGTGGCTTCTATTTTGAGTTGGGTTGACTCTTAATGTTTATGAGTTTTAGATGCACAGCTGATGATTAATTTCTTAAAGTTTCACTAAAATGTGTTCATTGGTTTATGAGACATTTTGCTAACAAATAGACAGGGTTGGCTCCAACAGTTAAAGCAAAGGTTTTAAGCAAAGATGCTGCTCAGTGTGTAGACCCCCAGTGTATGTGTTGGGGAGGACAACCACTACCTCACCAGATTTTAGCCTAATGTCTTTAACCTAATGTCTGTAACATTGACTGAGAGTTACCAACATTTAAGTGTTTCCTAAGTTCAGTTGGCTAAGGCAGCCATATTGAATAGGGTTGATTCCAAAAGGTTATCAGTTGTTGAGGTGCATCCTATGATTACTTTCTAAGAGGTTCATTAAAATCCACCCTGTGGTTCATGGGATATTTTGCTAACAAACAGGAACAGTTGACTTCAGTAGTTAATGGCAAAATTGTGCTATCAGTTAGTGCTCAGAGTATGTCTTGACAATGTCTCTCAGCCACTTACATGAGCACAATAAAATTTAGTTTAATATTTCTAAAATTGACTGAGTTAAAGCCACTTTTGTGTTTGCCAAGGTCTCTTAGTTGTGTTGTTAGTTGTCATCTTGAATGGGGTTGGCTACAGAAATTAATCAATAGTTAACCTGTGCCAGTGGGTGATAATTAAACTACATTTATCTAAAGTGAGGTAGTTCAAAGAGCTGTATACAACAGATAAACTATTTATTCTTCATAACCTTTCCACAGAACCCCACTTTAAAACTTATCAACTCTCAATTCAAACTGTTGAGATCAACAAGTTAACTTTATGACTCCTATATTTGTATTTTACATCAATACACTCTATCTGTGAGTTACTTTCTACCTTTTCTGTTAATCTCCCTTTACCCTGCTTCAGAAAAGGTGTTTTTTTTCTCACATTCACTGTTCATTCAATGAAACCATTCCTTTTTCTCACCAGTCTTTTATGCATTACAAATCTCTCCCAAGTAATCTGCCTTCTCATCTTTTAATTTTCTCTCCTTTGCTGGCCTCCGTCTCTTCATCCTTTTCTTCCGCCTCGCTTAAAGCGTTTCACCTCTCGACTATCTCCACGCCTGGGCACGTTAACCCCGTTCAACACAACTCTTATCTCATCCTTTATATTGCTTCATCTCTTTTTTCCTTATTCTGTATCTTTTTGCACAGCTAACTCTTGCACATTCCCTGTCTGCTCTATAACCAGCCTATCCGTTCTCCTTCCCCTCTCTGGCTGATAATAAACCCTGTCAAAGTAGAAATGGCCCGGACTACGTTTCCCACCGAGGCTCCACCATGTGCACCAAAGAAAAGAGACCTTGAAAAATGAGATAAAGTGTATCAGAACTGCAGTGGGTTCACTGCTCCGTGGGCAGGATGTATTTTTGGATGCCATTTCATATTTTTTGACACTCCCCGCCCTGCTCCACCCGGTCTGTCTCTGTTTTTCTCCCTTCAGCCTGTTTTGCTCGGTTTCTTCCTCTCTCCGTTTCCTCCTCAAACAGACACTGTCACCGTCTTGACAGTGAGGGGAGTCTGTAGTGATTAACACTGATTAAAGTGGCTAACGAGTCTCCTGTTCGTTCTGATGATGTGAAGCTGTGTGTGGTTCTAAGAGAGTGTATTTAAGGCATAGGTTCTTCTGTGTACGGCTGTTTTTGTGCCCAACACGTGTTCATAAAGCTGTCACTCATCTGAGCAGGGTGTTGGAGAAGAAAGGCCCAGCTGTGGCTGCTTAGCACAGAGGTGTCTGTGGTTAATGGGACTGTACACAACCAAATATGTGCTTTTACTCTCTGTGCAGACGTGTAGTATTTTATAGTCAATTGTGCATGATGGTGCTCGTGTATTTTACAACCCGATTTCCAAAACAGTTCGAACTTTGTGTCAAATAAAAACAGAATGCTATGATTTGCAAATATCCTAAACCCATTTTTTAATCACACTAGAGCATAGTAAACATATCAAATGTTTAAATTAAGAAATTGTACTGTATTGAATTGAATTTTATGGCAGCAAAATAGTTGGGACAGGGCCATGTTTACCTCTGTGAAACATCCCCTTTTCTTTTAACAACAGTCTGTGAACATGTAGGAGCTGAGGAAAGCAGCTGCTGGAGGTTTTGGAGGGAATGCTGTCCCATTCTTGTCTTATCTAAGATTCTAGCTGTTCAACAGTCCTGACTCTTCTATGCTGGATTTTTTTTGTTTCATGATGCTTTAAATGTTTATTTTTTTTGAGAAGTCTGGACTGCAGGCAGGCTGGTCCAGC
Source organism: Kryptolebias brasiliensis (assembly GCA_028566095.1). Classification (NCBI taxonomy): domain Eukaryota; kingdom Metazoa; phylum Chordata; class Actinopteri; order Cyprinodontiformes; family Rivulidae; genus Kryptolebias; species Kryptolebias brasiliensis. Next base: position 7,584,579 of record JAOXNZ010000177.1, on the reverse strand, counting down.
ACCTGGACTCTCCTACTATGAAGTCATGGATGCAGTTTGTGGTTTAACATTGTCTTGATGAAATATGCAAGGCCTTCTCTGAAAAAGATGTCTGGATGAAAGCACATGTTGTTCTAAAACCTGCATATACTTTTTTGCACTAATGCTGCCTTTCCATATGTGTATGCTGCCCATCTAAGTACCAAAGCACCCCCATACCATCAGAGAGGCAGGCTTTTGAACTGTGTGCTGCTAACAGACCTGGTTTTGATGCAGTTCTGATTGTGGACCTCCAATATTGACTTGTCCTTTGTGCACAGAGATTTCTCCAGATTCTTGAGATCTTTTGATGATAATATAAAATGTAGATGAAGGAATATTAATTTTTTCCCCCAATTTTCCCTTGAGGAACATTACTCCACTATTGCACTATTTTTAGATGCAGTTTTTTTTGTACACAGGTGAACCTCTACACATTTTTACTTCTGAAAGATTCAGCCTTTCTAAATTTCACTTTTTAATTGAATTTGGCTCCTTGTTTAGCCGACACCATATTACTTTATTTTTCAGTCACATTTGACACAAGTTTATTGAAATCCAAATGTTCTCAGTTTAATTAACTTTTTAAATAAA
>JAOXNZ010000177.1:7561117-7574765 GCA_028566095.1 Kryptolebias brasiliensis | reverse complement strand
AAGGGTGAATTTCAAATTTAATATTATTTGATATGAATCACTAGAGGCATTTATGAAGGACAGATGTTATTTCTTTCTGCTTCTGGCTTCTTTATTGTTTTCTGTCTTTCAGTGTGTCCTTTTTAAAAAAAACATTGTTGAATGAATATAAATAAGGCTCAGTTTACTATATTTCACAGATTGTTTTATTTATTTATTGAAGAACTAACGTACTATAGACGTCAGTAGCAATTAGTGAAGTACTTTTCTTGTATTCATTTCTTTAAAGGTTTTAATGGACCGAGGATCAGCTTCGTTCCTGAAAAACAGAACACTTCTTTTAAAAATCATACATTAACATAAATGTTTAAACTGAAGGCAAAAATATATTTTCTTTAGTGTGAGCTTGCTGTTTATATTTTTTTAGACAGAACACCACTGAGTAAAACTCACGTTCAAGGTGTTAAAGTAAAAATGAAAATTATGCCGTGTTAGACAGAAGCAGTTCTTAAATGCATTTTTTTGGGGGGTCCTTAGAGACAGTTTTTATAAGGCAATCAGAAGCAAACCTTTTATTTTTTTGAAACGTTTTTCAATTACAGTTGTGCAAAGGGTTTGAAGAGAACCCCCCTCCCAAACAGATGATGCAAAATCAAAGAAATCAATTCCTGTAGATCAATAAAATGGTACTTTTTGTGGGGTCAAACCCCAGCAGCACTGACTGTGTGTTTAGTGTTTCATTTATGAAGTTGTTTCCGTTTATCTTGGCTGGCATGCAGGGAAAATGTCATGACCAGCTGCTATCAATACAAATGTATTAATTACAAAAATGATTTATTCATTTTGAAAGCTTTGGCATTTCAGCATTTCTCAGCAGCACAGAGGAGAATGTCTCCGAGCAGTTTGAGGTGTTTAATCTCAAATCTCATTACAGTGTAGATATAAAACTGATGACTAATTCATTAATTCATTAGAATCATCTTCCCATTTTTTTTAGCTCTGGCCTCAGGCTCATGTTTTGTTTACATTAAAACAGCGCTTTGCCAGAAAACTTGCTGTGTCTACAGTAAGGTCAATCGATGAACATAAAGGCTGCCATGTGATTGGTTCAAATCAATAAACTGCTGTTAAAGTGATTGGTTTCAAAAAGACATATCTGATAAGGTGTCCTTGAATTGGACTTGCAATTACTTAAGCAGAACAAAATGCTCCCGGAGTAAGTGAGGTCAGCAGATGAATGGAGTGGCAATTTAAAATGCAGTTATTGATAAAGACAAGAAATGAATTGCAAATCTATTTTATGAGAAAAACTTGTATGAATATATAAAAACTTGACAGAAATATGGAAGAGCTGGTCAAACAAAGCAGGCAGAGACAGAAGACTGCAGAGTAAAGTTTTATGTTTAACTTCGTAAAAGTGAAAAAAGTATTGTTCATCATTTTTTCTGAGGCCCGAGTGGCTGGAGCTCGTGGAGGAAACGGCGGATGGCTCCCAGTGGTTTAATAGTGACAGAAGAGCGTTGCAGCGTTGGCCTCTTCCCACAGACTAACTCAGCACTTGTTCCTCCCTCAATCCTCCATTTTGGATCGAAACATTGTAAACTAGGCCGTTAATTGCGGCGTTAACTCAATCAGTGATGACTCGCAGGAGATCTAGTGTGTGTGTGTGTGTTCCCAGGCTTTGTTTTTGTCTTTTGTGTGCATACACGAGTAATGAGCTTTGGTGCTGAGGTAAAGAGAAAAACAGCCGAGTGTTGCCCGTCCGTGTCAGGGGACTTGATTTGAGGAGTCTTAGCGGTGGTAAACAGACCATTTGGTGGATGGCATTTGAGTCCCGACATTTTGTGCCTCGGTAGTTTATCCCCTCGATGAGGCTGATGCTGATTACCCAGGAGAGTGTTTTTAAGGTCATCGACAACGACGCCATGCTGACCTCATCATTACTGAGAGAAGTTCCTGTACAACACTTAATGCATCTCACAGGAACACTGCAGAGGTATACAGCAAAAGACAGATTTAGCATATTTTGGCTTCATAAAAAGTCTAAATTGTTCATTTTTTCACAACCGTATTGGAAGCAGACTGTGATGAACTTTACTGATAAATAAAACTAAATTACTTGATAAACAGTTCAAACATTTGTGCAAAAAAATTAATTATGCTCACTTTATTATTTTTTAACTCTAAATAGCTCTGTTCATAGCTGTTTTGTTTGAGCACAGAAAGCAGGAGAAACCTTGAAATTATCTGTAAAATTGTTGTATTTGTAAAGAAAATCTGACCACATAGCATATAGTTTTGTAACTATGAGGAAATAGGTTTGAATCTATTTAACCTTCATGTAATATTTTTCCAATAATGAAGCCTCTAATTTTTGTTAAAATGTTCATACAATGAATAAAACAGTTGTAACTGTCCTTCTGATCATACCTTTCAATATTATAAAAACAACAAATGATTGCTCTTTCTGTCTGAATCTATTACTCTTTTGTTAAAATGTCTGACTACTTTTGTCAGAAGGAACAACTTGCTTTTGATGGATTTTGGAGTTATGTAGGAGCCTCTGGCGCTAAAGAAACCTGCAGCAGAACAAACAACTCAAACTTCTATGACTGTGAAGAATACCACTGAGAGTTTCAGCTTTTCGTATTCATTTGTATTGTTTGCACTACTATTATTCCTTTGGCAGTCTGTAACGCTCATGTTTTAGTTTCATTTCATGCAGATTTGCAAAATTATTTCACAGATTAAATGACAGAATCTGCAGGACGAAAAAACTATGATTGAAATCATTCATAAGGAAAGTGAAAGGTATGAATTTCCATGGAAGTGGATAATTACCTTCTGTCAAGCTATTATTAAATGATTTCTAGTGTTGTCTTTATGAAAAAGTCATGTGTTTTGATGTTGGAAATCTGGTCTCAAGGGTGTTTTCAGATCCAAGGGTTTGGGCTTCATTCTAGTGAAGAGTGCTTGATGAATGTACCACTCAGCAGTGTGACAAAAGATGACTGACAAGTCTGCAGCCTGCACCTGATTGGACAATCACTCTCACTCATAAACCATCTGATCAAAAGAGTGTCTGACTGGAAGGCTTATGATTTTGTTTTAGGATAAAGAAGTGATAAAGGTTTTCTGAGGGGTACAGACAACAGCACACATTCAAGAGTTTTTCTTTCTGGTTGCATTCAGACATGAATTGACAAATTTCTATCAAATCTGGGTTCATCAAGCCTTAGGGGACTGTCTCACTGGGCTGCAACTAGATGGCAAACACCATTCATAAAGCAGTCTCCAGAATGTCTTGCAATGTCTGCGGTGGTTCTCAATTTTCTGTGGGCGGAGGTGGGCGACAAAATAACGTTCACAGCTAAAAATGCAGTTTTGCAAAAACAAGGGCAGGATTTTCAAAAACCGACTGTTCGAAGCGTGACCTCACAGCTTGCTGGTCACTTTATCACAAATACTCAGAATTCAGTGAGACTGAAATGGAAAATTTGCCAATTTTCTTGCAATTTTTCTGAAATTTTGAGTCCCCAACTACTCTTCAACATTCACATCCCAGTGGGATACTAGGCTTCACTGCCAGGTTTGCCTTTAAAGTCCTATGTAAGTTTTAACATGTTAAAATGAAAAAAGTAATTCAACTTGTTACACGTTTTGCAATAGTCAGGATTTGGAGGTGATTTGTTCTTGTTTGTATCACCTTAGACTTGATTCATAGGCATAAATCAATGTGCAATAACTTTCTTTAACTATTTACTGTTCAGCTGCATCACAGATGGTTCCCACACTAGGAAGGTTCGTCACATTACAAAGTAAAAGCTGAAAAAACAACATCTATTAAAGCAGTTTTTTGATAATCTGCCATATGTCTTGTGATGCATGAAAAAGGAAAGCTTTAGGAGTGATAAGAACAATGAAAAGGTTCCAATAATAAAGAAGCCTGTTGAGTTTTGTTGTCTTAAAATCAACTTTATACAAATGAGTAGAGGTCAGAGACGATCACTTCTCTGCAAACACAACTCAAATCTTTCCCATTGAACTGCTTTTTTTTATGAATAAAATAAAACTATAGACCCTGTGAACACATTATGACTATATTCTTGCTACGAATTGTGTCAGTGTAATAATTGTTAATGAACAGTGCTTTTTATTTTGAAGATTGACCCAATACTCTGTGCATCAAATAGATTTTCTTTCAATTCCATCAGCCAATTCACTTCCAAAAAAATGATGGTGAAATCAGCATAAATCAAATCTATCTGAAAGGTACTTTACACTGACATTACTAACTAACTAGCTAGATAAAATTAGAAAAAAGCTAGCTAAAAACTATATGTAGCAAAAGGCTAGCTAAAAGACAAAAATAAAAAGCAGCTAGGTAAAAGCTAAATGTTTTTGAAGCAATTAAAGACATTTAAAATATTTGTAAATAAAGTGAAATATATATTGAAAAATATAAAATTCATAGCAGCCATCTCCAGATAGGTTTAACGTTTTGATATATGAATGGCTAAAATAGCACAAAGTATGCAGAAGTAGTTTGACTGCAAAACAAAAACATCTGGAAAAATAAATTTAGTTTAGTTCGTTTTTACAAATGATACCCTGACTAAGCCAGGGTTTGTTTGTTGGAAAACTTACAGCTCATACAATCCTCAATTCTGAGCAAAGCTTCTGCCAGAGGCTCCTGACTCTACTTGTGGCTGTTCCTAACAAGCTCCACACAACCAGTAAGATGAATACGGTGATTTTTGACAGTGGGTATTGGGTTTTCCAATTTTGGAGAAGCCAAAGCGCCTTTCACCACGACAAGCTTCTGCACCAAGCTGACACATTCTGGACCTGCTAATATTCTTCCAACAACTCGTAAAAATGCAGAAAACAAGCCAGAAAAATGTAAAAGAACAGAGGATTTTAATTTGCTAAATTCAAACCTGACATTACTTGATAGAAGAAATTAATGATGTGACAGCAATTATTAATCCTTTTTACTTTTATGTATTTTTCCAAGGGTTCTTGGTTCCTTTTTGTAAGCACTCTCTGCTTTATTGCTACCTTCCCATTTTTAGATATTATTGTCTGCACTCTCCAAAGACTCCTTTTAGTGCACATGTGAAAGGTGCAGTGGTGCTATCTTTGTCTCATTCTTCCTTGCTTGTTCTCCCCACTTTCTTCATCCCTCCCTCAAGTCTTCCATCTCCCCCCTCCTCTCCTTGCAATCTGCCTCCCCTGGCAGTCTTCACCAGCTTGTGCAGCCTTTACTAACTAGCTGTGCACTCCTACTCGTAGGGAAATGATGATGAGACAGCAAAACCACCGCAGAGACAATGCAGAGCCGAAAGAGAGGAAGGGAATTGGATAATAGGAAGGAGCTGCGGTGAAAAAAGAGGCAACATGCGGAAGAGAGCCATCAGTTGTTTTTTTATGCACTTTTACAATACGTATGTCCATCTCAAGGGAGTGCTGTGTCTCTGTCTAGGCCTTTTTTTCCCCTTGTGTCTGGCTCTTTGTTGTCTTCATCACTCAGTGTATTTCCTTCCCTCTTCTTCTCGTATCTTTAGTTATTAAATCTGTCTCATCCCCCCACCCCCACCCCCCTTTCCGTTGCTTTCCTCCTCTCTTGTCCATCCCCCTCTTTGTCTTGTGCCACTAAGTAAACTTCTTATATAACAGCGTTCACCTAGAGGGGCTTCCATATTCCTCTCACCCACACACCCTGATCACTCCATCCTTTGCTCTCCTGTATTTTTCTCCTCCACCTGACCTCCTCTTCCTCTCTTCTCTTCTCACCCTGTTGCTGATTAGGTTTGAAACGAATGGTCCTCCTGCTGGGTAGCTGTGGCTAGTCAGGCTGAGGTGCTTCTTCATTTAGTTCTGAAATAATTAGACGAGAAGCAGAAAATTAATCAGAAACTTTATAGTCAAAGGCTTAATTTTTTTTAACGTTAAACACCAAAAGCAATGCTCTTGGTATCTCCCAAAGCAAAACAAGCAATTAGGGCGAGTCACTGCCAATTCTGTGAAATTCATATTCCCCACTATTTTACATACTGATAAAATTAATGTTCATGAAATAAATGACCTGAGCATTCAAACTAAATCTGTTTAATGGCCACTTCAGTAGCATTTTCTGTCTTGTCTTTTTTCTCTCAGCTCCTCAACATGTAAATGCTCAAGATAAGCTTTTTGGTATTATATGGTAGGACGATAATGTTTTGTGTGTGTGTGTATGTGTGTGGGTGGTTGTGTATCCGTTACCAAAATATCTGGTGAACCACTGTATGAATTTTATTGAAATGTGTAGAATGTAATAATTATATGTACATCTACAACTGATTAACCTTTGGAGTCCACCCAACTCAAGATGGCTGCCACAGCCAACTGACCTTCAAAAACACTAAAATGGCTGTAAGATACAGATATTAGAGATAGTGAGTTACAATTTGGTATGCTAGTAGTTGAGAGTCATTCACAAAACACACTCTGAGTGGGCCATTTTGCAATATTGCATGAGATTGCACATGAAGTTATTGTCAAGGTTTCACCAAAGTGGCTGCATTCATTCAAGAAATACTAGGTTTTTAATTTCTTTATTGCATCCATAGGTACCAAAGAAATACCAGTGAGCCTTGAAACGACTCTTTGTATCCAGCTCCTCATCCTCTCACTGCGTCCTCAATCATAACTTTTTTTTTCTTTACTCACCACTTGACTCTTACACAACTGAACTCCCCCCTCCTCTAACGCTTTTACTCCCCTCCTTGCTAAATATAGTCCCTTTGAAGCGCGGATGTCTTGCCTCTTCCCACAACACTACAAGACAAAAGTCTGTCATCCAACATCCGAGCAGCAGGGATAGAAAGCACAGATAAGATTGATGGCCATAAAAGAGCACTGGTTAAGTGAACTGATGTGCATCAGCCTCTGCGTGAATGAAAAAAAGGGTTTGCAAATAGAGAAAGTATCAGAGCAGAGGAGAGGATCCAGAAAAAAAAAACAATTGTAACACCGCAGATAATAAAACGCAAGGAGAGAAAAGAAGAGGTGATATGACATTCCAAGGCTTCAATTATTTTTAAATTGATTATTCATCTCTCTGGGGGGTCTGAACTAAAACTGTGTTTGTCTGAGCTTGGCGACAGCTTTATGTGCTGACACAATAAATGCACCGGGACGAATAGTTATGAGTGTGTGAAAGTAGGACTTTTTCTGTATGTACGTAACAGATAACGTGTTAAAAAAAAGAGGATACAACCAAGAAGATATGATCGGGACACACATACTCAGCACAATATCTCCACCTGATGGTAGAAATGAGTCATTACAGCTTGCTAGTGCAGGTTACACATCACTGAAGCAGAGGACAATTCCCATCTCATCAGCTCACCTGCAGGAGCCTTTGTAATGACTTCTACTTTGTCTAATTACAGATTGTGTAATTTACATAATAGGTGTACTTAGTATTATAAACAGTGTAGGTAACAGCATGGCTGCTGCAATCACATCATCCTCTCAGTTGTTCTGTTACCATCATGTACGTCACATCCACACATGTGCTTGACCATACAGTGGATCTTCTTACCTGCTAACAGCCTGCTCAATCATCGGTAATGGCTCCCAGAGGAAATTTGATAAATACTGTGTGCAGACCAGTTCCCCTAGAAGCCAGAGCATACATCGTCGTTGACAGGATTTCCTTCTACATCAATGATCCAGCCGGGCTCGAGGGGAGAAAACACGCAGGAGTGTAGATTATCATCCTCAACATGGGTCTCAGCTCTCATCGTGAGGCATTAAAGTGAGAAACCATGTTTTTATACGCAGAAGAATAAGATGCAAGAGTTTTGTCAAAAAAATAAAATAAAATGAAGAAGAGAGTCTGAAGCTGTTTGGATTGATTTGATGTTTTGTAGAGCACTGAAATTAGCTGCCAGGCCACCCGTTTGTTGATGTTGTTGATGAGCAGAAAGTTAATGAATAGTTTAATAATAAAGCTGTTACTAAACTATTTCCCCAAGCTATCAGAAGTGCTTTCTGTTTAATATTATTGTCAGTTAGAGCCATTAAAAATTATTGAGGAGATTAGGAATGATTGTTTTTCTTATTTCAAGGACTGCTTTTGTTCCCATTTGTTGTTGAAAATGAAAACTCATCAGTGCTTGTTTGTTTATGAAGTGTAAGGATATGCCATTTCCTTGGCTCTGGTTGGTTAGCAACTGTAAAATCACAAGGAAAATATTCCACAAATTAGGTCTGAAATGTGTTTATCATACATTTTAGGGACTTAACAGGAACATGCCTTTTAAGTTTGCATCTGAAGTGGCATCATAATGGCACCTCCTGGGAGCTTTGTTGCCATCTAGAGTTTTGTTGCCATGGTAACCCATCTAAAATGATAATAAAACAAAATCGAAAGAAGAAAAAATTTTGGCATTAATTAAATTTTAATTTTTGTAATATTATAGCCAATCTGCCCACAGTTTTCTTTTTATATCCTTCACTAAGGCTTTACATTGTGGGAAATTTATGCAGGCATAGTATCCTGCACTTGGATACTGTAATATTCCTCAAAAAGCTAAAAGCAAGCTGGAGAAATTACATTTTCTGTAAAAATACATCATAAATGCTGAACGCTGAATGACTGGTGAAGTAAACTGAAGTAGTGAAAATTGACTTATTAAAGCTAAAAGCTAAAAGGAGCAATAAACTAGTTCAAAGCAACAAAAGGCTAACTAAAAGTTTATTTATTTACTTTTTTATTTATTGTTATCTTTGTCTGTATTTTCAAATCCAGGCTTCGGAGGGAGGGCTACACCGTACAAGTCAGTGTCAACGACTACCTGGACATCTACTGCCCACACTACAACACCAGTCAGCGCGGGACGCTGGAGCGTGTCGTTGCTGAGCAGTACATCCTCTATATGGTCAACTACCGTGGCTACTACACCTGTGACCCCCAGCTGGGCTTCAAACGCTGGGAGTGCAACCGGCCTCACGCGCCCCATGCGCCCATCAAGTTTTCAGAGAAGTTCCAGCGCTACAGCGCCTTCTCGCTGGGCTACGAGTTCAACGTGGGCCAAGAGTACTACTACATCTGTGAGTCAGGGCGGTAAACACTGTGATGGATGGAAAACACCTAAGGGTGTTAAAGTGCTTTTAACTCAGACTATAAAGCAGAGTCTCTTTTTGCATATGTTTATTGACAGCATGTCACTAACAGATTATGGCAGGCCAAAAGGGCCAAATATTGGTACTTTTACAACCCATTTGATTTAAAAGTGATGTAAAAATCCTCATTTACGATTTTTGCATCACTTTTAAATTTAATGGGTTATAAAAATGGTGATATTTGGTCATTTTAGCTTGCTTTAATAGATTGTAGAAGTTTTTCTGAGGACAGTTGGTTACAGTGCTGCAGTTTTTATAGCTGATAGTAGATGTGCCTGTGGCCTGCAGAGGGCACAAAGTTGACGTGTGTGTGTGTGTGTGTTCTTTCTTTTAGCCACACCCATCCATCACCACGGCCACAGTTGCCTGAGACTGAGGATCTTCGTCTGCTGCTCCACTGGTGAGACCACTTCTCATCCACTCACTTTATGTCCCACAAAGAAAGAAAGACAGAGAATGATGCAGACAACAGAAAAAAAACAAGATCTGAGAGTCTTGTCCGAGAGAGAGAATTTTCTGCCTCATGCTGTCCTGATTTTGATGATGCAGTTTTCTTCCTTCAAAGCAGTGCATCAAGAGTGACGGTTAATGTTATTTTCTGTCTCAGTGGTATTACAGTAATGCTCTTTGTCTGTTTGTAGAAAACATGTAAAAAAAAAAAAACTAGATTCAGCTGAAAGATGCTGCTCTCCTCTCCTCTGTCACTCCTCTCAGCTTTCTTCTCGACCACCCCCTCTGTCTATTCCTCCTTCGCTTTTGCTTCCTTGCTGATGCCTGCTGCTCTGTATAGTGAGTGTGTTATTTTTACCCTGGTAGCCTTGCTCCCCCCCCCCCCACACACACACACACCCTGCAGGCCTTTGATCAGGCAGCACAGCAGTGAAAGCCTCCCCCCTTCTCCTCTAACCTTGTCAGTCCTAATACATCCCACAGGCCAGAGTCAGCCCTCGTGTACAGATCACCTCAACACATCCATGTGCCGCTGCCAATCTATTGATGTGTCCAGCTTCTGTGTTTGTGTGTTTTGAGCACGTTTGTCTGGCCGTATCTTTGCCTTAAATTTGTCTAATGTGTGTGTGTGTATTGATGAGTGCATTGCCTTTTAGTCATTTTTAAAGCGTGCTGTCAAAAACACTATTGGCTTTAGCTGCCCTTCATTCCCTCTGTGTTGGAAACCTCAACCCTGGCAGTATAAGGCTTCAGGATAAGTCAGGGTTGTGAATATTTATGACTTTCCAACTTCAAAACTGTGCCTGTGTTTCTTTGTAAATGCAATTCCATAATGAATATCACAGTCATGATTATTTTGTGCAATAAACATGACCTATGCATGCAAACATCAGCAAACCACACATATCATTTAGCTCTGCAAACTGAATCTAATTCCACGTCTAGACAAGCAGTGAGAGCAATAATGATTTCTGTCCCCCTGTTCTGCAGTAAGTGCTTTCAATTCTCAGGTTGGAGTCTGGATTAACTCTTTTTCTGAGGCAGGCAAAATTTAACTCCACCACAATGAACTATATGGATGTATACAATTTAATATGGCCTGATATGCTAATCTTGTAATTCTTTTTTTTTTTCATTGCCTCTTTGCATAATTGTTTTCCTTCTTTGTTTTCTTCCTCCCTCCTCTCTCCATCTGTCTGTCTTTGTGTGTTTGTGTTTGTGTTGTGTTGCTCAGCCTCCCAGGCAGATGATGACTCCAGTCAGACTTCTCCCGACTACACAGTCAGGCCAAACATCAAGATACACAACATTGGTGAGTGACTCTCAGATGATGGAAATAAACTGCTGTAATGTCTTTCTTGATTTGTGTACAAATCAATTTGGGAAGGACCATGATTTGTCTGCCTTTTTATGTTATTTTGGCTAAAAACAGTTCGCAAGATGTAACTAGTTGATAAGTGATTTCTTTTTCTTTTTTTTTTTTGCTGTTGAGAGCTGAAAAATATGTGCAAAAACAATGACTGCAAAGAAATCAACAGGCCTGTAATACCCCTAGAATTTTTATATATTAAATAAATAATAAAACTGACATTCTGTGTTCTTATTACCAGCTTTGATAACCAAGGATCATACAGCCATGGTCTTAACCTCTGGCTGTTGCCTAATCCACAATGCAATGGTCCCTTCTAGTGCTTCTCATAGGTTGTCCCACATGAGGGTGGTCTCATGTAGCTCGACTGGGCTCCCTTGGCCGGAATCCATCGGTAAAAGTGATATCTCACTGGGCTGTGACTAGCTGGCAAATGGCCTTCACAAGGGAGTCTCCCGAATGTCTCCTGAATGTCTTTTGCAGGGATCTCAACCTCCTCATCCGAGTTGCAGAGGCCTGCAGTTCTGTCACTTGAGTTTTGAACATGTTCAAAAAAAAATGACAACCTTTCTGTCGAAATAGTCACAAAGTTGTCGTGGGCATCTCCAACCTGTCTCAAACCCATCTGAACTGTGTCATGTGTGTCTCCAACCCATCTCAGGAGCTCTAGAGCTGTCTTTTTACACCTGCGTAGGAGCTCTCCTATGACAAAAAAGATCTGAGTCAAATGTCCAGGTCTAAAAACCAAGTCAGAAACTTGGTGGTGGCTGCCAAGGTTGGTACAAAATGAGCGAAGGCAGGTAGGATGTGGGCAGAGGTGGACAACAAAATAATGTGCCCAACCAAGAATGCAGTTTTACAAGTCATGCACACAAAAATAGGCCAGGATTTTCAAAAACCAACAAGCCACTCGGCTTGTTGGTCACTTGGTTGCAAACACTAAGCATTCAGGGAGACTGCAATGTAAAATTCACAAACCTTCCACAGTTTTGAGTCATCAACTACCCTCCCAACAGACACAGCCCAGTGAGATCCCACTTTAAAGGCCATGGTCTCCAGACACTTGCTGACAAGCCTCTTCCCAAGTCTGGCTTAAGGGTAATGCACTGGTATCCCTAGTCGAGGCAAGGTATCATGGTCTCTTGATCTTGTAGTCATTGCAGGGATTATTGAATCCCAGCCTGTCTGGCCCCCAAACAGCCTCATACAACATGGTTTCTGGGGTCCTTGGGAGACTCAGACCTTCTGTCAGGTGGCGAGTCATAACAGCTGACATGTTATGTGTTAACCTCTACAATCTATATGATCTAACTGTGGTCCAAACCTCAGCTCATGAGCTATGGGTAGTGACTGAAAGAATGAGATCACAAATACACGCAGCTGAAATGAGCATCCTCTGCAGAGCAGCTGAACTCACCCTTAGGAATAAGATGAGGACCTCAACTGTTTGAAAGGAGCGAGGAGTAAATCTGCAGTGAAAGGAGCCAGCTGGGATGGTTGCGGTGTCTGGTAAGGATGCCTTCTGTATGCATTCAGAGGGAGGTGTTTGGGACATGGGAAGAAACCTCAAAGTGGAGGAAAGGAAGAGTTGAGGATTTAAGCTGTTGCCCTTGCAATCTGGACTCAGTTAAGGGAAGAAGATCAATGGTTTCCACAAAAAATTCTAATATTACAGGTCTGAAACATCAGACCTTTAACAGCCCTAAACTATTTGTTATGGGCTGCAGTGTGGTTAAAAAGTGTTCTGAAGTAATCGGATTTTTTAAAATTATGAACTCTGCTTTTTCCAAGCTAAAAAAATAACCATTTAGCTTTCTTTGAACACACTTGAAAAGCCAGCAGGTTTTAGAGGAACATTTGCTGCAACGTAGAATATATTTTTCAGATACGTTTTTTTTCAGTGGTAATCATGTTTCTGTCCTAATGTTTTTTTAAGCTGTTGCTGAAATCAAATGAAAATGGAGCATATACTAAATAATGTCAACATTTTACCATATTTGCATTAAATATAGGCCATGGATTATTTTTAAACCTCTGAATTCACCAGTTTATATAGAATCAGTATCACTTTACAACATAGTCCTTATTTTCTGTGTTATAGTGATCCTTCCTATTGGTTATAATAACATAATAATTACAATAAATGATGTGATTTGACTGAGCCAAACTTCTGAAACAGGATTAGCTTTAATTCTGATCTTATTACAATGTGCATTTGTCAGTGTCATTATAAGATTAATTGTTTCCTCCATCAGCTGCATTAATCCAGTCCTGATCCTGCGCACCATTCTCTGACCTCACGTTATCTTATAGGAGAATGATGCTAATGAGTCACACACAGTGAGGCATACAGATTACTTTATTTGTGGACACACACACTCAAAAAGAAATTCATGATTATTGGATTCAGCTCAAAGCAATACACAGCTACAGAAAACCTTCCTTCTTCATCTGCACAAAACCCACAAGGTCAGCGGAGGTCTTGTAGGAAATGAAAGGTCCGTGTTTACCCAAGAAGCTAGTATGTCAGCGAGTGAGTCAATTGTGCAGCTGAGTGGTTACATAAACCCTCTATTTTCCTTTGTCTTTTTCCATCCCCATCTCAAACAAAAGCCTCTTGCCGGGAATCATTTAGCATGCTTGTTTCTTGGACCTGTAGGCAGCATGTGACAAGGG
>JAOXNZ010000177.1:7543176-7560099 GCA_028566095.1 Kryptolebias brasiliensis | reverse complement strand
GGTACTCCGGTTTCCTCCCACAGACCAAAAACATGCATGTTAGGTTCATTGGTAACTCTTAAAAATTGTCCCTAGGTCTGAGTGAGAGTGTGAATGGTTGTTTGTCTCGTTTGTCTCTATGTGGCCCTGCGATGGACCCCTGCCTCTCGCACAGTGACTGTTGGAGACAGGCACCGGCTGCCTGCGACCCGGAATGGAGAAGCGGCTTAAGAAAATGGATGGATGGATGGATAATAATAATAATAATAAATATCACCATGTCATCGTTTGTCTTCTGTTTTGGTCTCTTTAAGTGCCCTCCTCCCAAAACACCCAATTGGTTGTTTTTGGTCAGAAATGGCAAACCAGTAGGTATTCTGAGCTACTTTCTTAGGCAAGTAAAGGAACAACATTTACAATGAAAATGGTTTAAAGTTTAAGAGAAATGTCTTATATTGAGAAGAACATCTCCTTTTATTGTGACCTTTGAGCAGAGCTTTTTGTGCCCTAAAAGCGAAATAACATATGAAAGGAAAAGAAAATTCAGGAAGAACAAAACATAAATATTAACAATGATATAAAATAAAAATGACACTACGGCCAAATTACTTGGAAAAGAAAATGAAGGGGGTAATAAAAGTCCTACCCAGGCTGTCCACTCTGAGCATTCATCACACTTTGTCATTTATGAAAAAAAGACACTGGTATTTACAGTCTGAATGAGAGCAGTGCTTACAAATCACTTTTATGAAACAGACTACTGTTCGCTTGTTAACAGCCTGTCGGATTGTCTAATTGCTTTTCTTTCCCCATTAAAAACGCATTTCCAAATCCCTGCAATTGATGCTGGTGAATCCACAACATAACACAAACAGCAGTGATTAATTATGAAATGATTAGATTTGTTATTTTACCTTCTAGACCCCCTGTAACTCAATTAGTTGTGTTTGTAGCCGTTCTAAACATCAACTATGAGCAGTGGACATTTGTTATGGCAAGAAAACATTTTATATTCCACTTCATACCACTTTATTTGTTCATCTGCACCTGCTGCGTTCTTTCTTCTACTGCATATATGTACGTATCTAAGTGGCAGCAAGAGAAAACATGAGATGAACTTTGTCTAAATGTGTGTTTTGCATCTGTTTTGTGTGTCTCATTGTGTGTGGACCTTTGAAAATTTGTTGTGCATCAAGTAAGAAAAAGACTTGTAATATATACAAACTGTAAACTCTGTGAACTCAGTGACCAGAAGAACCAAAGTTGCTCAGTCTCATTTGTGGCAACCTAACAATAGACTTGGAGCTGGATAAATCTACCAAACTCACATTCTATGTTACTTTATTTATTCAGCCTCAACTTAGCCCTTGTTGGTGGTAGGGTGAGCAATCTGATAACTGAAGTCAGTCATGCTGAAAGTTTATTTAAAATAATTTAAAAGGTCACATTAATGTCAACATTAAAACAGACATAAAAATGAGATCTTTATTTCCCCTTTGGAACTGGCCCGTCTTCATGATTTGTTTAAATCCCTGAACTTATAAGACCTGCTTGAAGTTTGACTGAATGCTGAGTTTTCCAGTAGTTAAAAAGAACAATAACTACAGCACTTACTGAATTATTTCTACCATCACTGTGTTTGTAGTTGGCGTGAGGATTTTATCAGACCAGACAACCTTTTCTCACTTATCGACAGTCTGGAGCTGATGTTTCTTATCTGACTGTAAACGCCTTGGGTGCTTTGCTGCGGACACAGGAGCTGCCCTGCGTGTCTTCTGTTGTTGTGCCTCATGTAGACAAGAATATACCGGAAATTGATTGCTGTATCCCAAATTTGTGCTGTGGAGTTCAGTGCCGTGCTGCGGACCTTTGATACCTTGTTGCAGCCTGAGGCATCTAGCACCCTGCCTTCCCACACATTTGTTTTCCAAGACAAGCTTTCCTTAAAAATGAAAAGAGTTTAAAAGAGATGTTTATTGTGGAGCCTGGAGAAAGTCAGAGCTTCTACCTGCAGACAGGTCTGAAAGAATTAGTTCACATGAAAAGTAACTAGCAACTTATTTATGTAAAGGTGTGTTTTGGCCTCTTCTTCTCTTCTTCTGGTCTTTAAATCTGCAACATACGTTGCTGTGATGATCCTGCTGTGACCTGTGGACCCTACCTGAGGCAGCGCAGGTTTAAATTCTCCCTTCCAGCCTTCATGTAGTGTTACATTTTTGAGATATTCCTGTTGCAACTGCAGTGTGACTGTCAGTCAGATGTGTGTGATGTTGCCGGCAGTCTCAACGAGAGCAGCAGAACGATTTGCTCTCAGTTGGAAACGGCAGAAACGAAATACTACACATTGATCAAATAGTTTCTGTCAGGTGATCATTCTCTCTATTATCACCTCACTTGTTTTTGCTTGCAGATAGTGTATGGTTCAATTGTCTAAAAATCTTCCCAGAAAACATTTTAATGTTACAAAAACCTGAGGAAGATGCCTGCTCTCCATCTTCTTGAGTCTTTATAGAACATTATGAGACAAAAATGAAACATATCAAGTTTAATTTACAAACATATGACTTTCTTAACTTTCTGTCTCCCTTTTAAAATTTTTTTACCAATTTTTTTGACATTGCAATGAGTACCTTTAATGTAGCACTGCCTCTGAAGAAAGTTGTTAAGGCCCATGTCTTATCTAAAGAGATTTGTTTTAAAATTTTGTTAGATGTTTTCAACAAGTTGCTGTTGGTTGAGTGAGGAACACAGTCAGTGATGTACTAATAAAACCTATTTGGTTCCTTTTGCCCTATTTCGGAATATTGTAGATATAATGGGATGCATTAGGTCGAGAATGAGCATAATGATTCTGTAATCCACTTATACTGAATATTACTAAATGTGTTTGAGGTCTTTCCCTGAAGGTAATGTTCTGTTTTGTCAAATCAGTAGTAAGGACACAGTAATTTGGTTTGATTGAAATCCCTTCAGGACAAAAACATCATTAGCGTAGAAAGAAAGAAAGAAAGAAAGAAAAAAAACAGATCAGAAACGACTGTTTTTTAATTTTCTCTCCCACAGGGGGAAGGCCATATGTAGCTGATGATAATTGGTGGTTTGTTGATAATTGCACAATGTCTCTTTTTTGCATATTTTAAAGCACAATTTGCATGCGTGACACACTGCCCTTAGATTGATAAATTATTAATGTAGTAATGGTTTGTTCTGTTCTGTGTGACTTTTCTCCTTCTCTACAGATGAGTTTAATCCTGAAGTTCCAAAGCTGGAGAAAAGTGTCAGTGGCAGCAGCACATCACACGACCGCCTTCTTCTCACTGTGGCCATGCTCCTCGTGTCTGCCGTCCTTTTGTCCTAGCGATTGTCACGGAGTGGTGACTGCCTCGTCCAAAGGGCTTTGCATCCACCAAGTTTTTGAAGAGGTGAAAGTTGAAGAAAGCAAAGAAGCGAGTCAAGAAAAGGTGCAACAGATACAACTCGAGGACGAAGACAAAACAAAAAAAGAGCAAATTTACAAAAAAAAGAGGCCTTTTTGCTGTCATCTCAACACCTGTTGTTGGACATTGTTATCACGAGTAACACAACATGTCATGCAGGTGGGGTGACAACATGGAGATCACAACCAACGTTCAGAGTCAGACTTTGGTGCTGCTGTCCTTACTGATATGAAACTCAAACTAAACACTCTTTTTGTAGCATGGTTAGAAAAAATAAACACTTTGTCAGCTAATGAAAGCAAAGTTTTTCTAAGGATGAGCTTTGAAGAAAATGGCAACTCTGAACTTTGCAGTGGACTCTTCTTCTTTTTTTTTTTTAAGGACCCAGCATGGTGACGCATTAAACCTGAATTTGATGTAAAAGCAAGATGGACTCTGGAAGAGTCTGGAGCATTTACATAATGAGGGAATAATAAGAACTGTTGCCATTGTTCGGGACATTGTAGAATGTTTTCACACTGGTGTGTGGTAGCTGCTGGTAATAAAAGCCCAAGAAAAAGGGTAAGAATTTGTATCCGTGGGCCTTTCAATAATCCATTTTCTCCAGACATCAAAAATACCCCTGGCTTTGTGATAGCTGCTTTCCTTAGAAGGTAGTGAGTGCCCTCTCAGAACTAGTCTTTTGTCTGCATTTCCTGCCTTCACACTGTAACAACCCTAGAAAAATACAGACCCTGGACTAGTAATTTGACGGCACTTAGACGCAGTAGACGTGCTAGACGTGTGTTTTGTTCCAGTGCATTTACCTTCGTAGATTTTTCCAGATGTCAAACCTCTAAAAAAAAGAATAAAAAAATAACAAAAAAAAAAAACCCTGCACGCAGCAATCAGCAGAGTCATTCAGAAACGCCTCTAATTTGCGATTGTTCAAAACCTCCGTCAGCAGCAATTCGTTCCCCCCACCCCGTTTTTTTTTTTTTTTTTAAACCCCAGACAACCCTATCTGTTCCTTTTTCCCACTTCACAGGTCCGCAGCCAATCAGGGCTGATGGCCATCGCAGCAGTCACGGTTACCATGGAAACGACCCCATACAGTCGCCAAAGTGCGGCAGGTGCCTGAGGAGAAATTGTGCTTTGAGTCTCGAAGTAATGCTGCCGCCATTTTGTTAAAAAGTAAAAAGATAAAAAAATAAAAAAAACAAACAAACACGTGTG
Source organism: Kryptolebias brasiliensis (assembly GCA_028566095.1). Lineage (NCBI taxonomy): Eukaryota > Metazoa > Chordata > Actinopteri > Cyprinodontiformes > Rivulidae > Kryptolebias > Kryptolebias brasiliensis. The sequence continues at coordinate 7,555,468 of JAOXNZ010000177.1, read as the reverse complement.
AATGTGAAAATAATAAGTTCACTTTTTTATACTGTATTCTGACACGTTGTAGGCAAGCGTTCATTAAAATACAATGTTGCGCTTTTTAAATTTATTTTCAAACGTTTTTATTTAAACATTGAAGTATTTATCTACCTTATTTATTATTGTGCATTCGTAGGCCTTTGCTCTATAAGCTATTGTGCCATTTTTTAATTCTCCTTATTTTTTTTCTCCAAGCAGTGGAATTTTCACTGCAGCATTTTGCTCGTGTAGACAAATAGATGTGATTCAGCTCGTCACAAAGAGATGGTTGTTGGTTTGAACCAGTCGGTAGGAAGTTGCGGTCAGTGACCACTGCCTCATGGGAAAGATACGGCTAATAATATTGTGATGAACCACGAACAAAGCTGGTGTTGTTGGCAAAACCAGGAGGTCTGCATTGTAATGTATATTTTAAGTACATGCCGGTTATGGAATGTGTAAGGGCGTGCACAAGCAATGTGAGGGTGAATGAAAGGGTGAAACACATTTGTGTGTGTGTGTGTGTGTGTGGAAAGTGGTTGTCAGCGCTTTTCAAGTTTGTGGCATTTAGAAAATTTTGTACTCGTTATGGAGTCATTCGTAGGATCTGAATATGCAAGTGTGTACGAGAGAATGTGCTCTTCTGTCATGTTTGTTTATGTTTAAAAAAAAAAAGGGATCTGAGATGAGGACAAAAAGCATTTACCAATATTTAAGAGAACCACAAGATGTGTTTACCTTTGACATGAATGGATAAACTGTAAATTAAAACAAGAATGATTAAAATGATGCCAATTAAAATCTTTTTGCAACTTTCCTTTGGGGTATTTATTTGACAGTTTTCCACTCTTCTTCATCACCTCTTTTGTTTTTTGTTTTTGTATCTGAACAGAACACGCTACCTGAAAGGCAAGTAAGTAAACAACATTTCTGATTACAAAGTTTGTGAATCTAATTTGTTTTGTGCTAAAAACTTGGCTGAGGAAATTATTTTCCTAATAAAATAAATGCCTGGAAAGAAAAATCTCTGCATGATCAAATAAAATCCACCAACTTGGAGGAAGACAAAAACTCTTGTGACAACAGCAACAACAAAAAATTGAATTGACACAGTTTTAGTTCAAATTTGTCCCATAATCAGCAGAATGTTTTGCTCAAAAAATACATAAAAGGCCTAGCTTCCTTAAAGGAATGCCAGAATTTTAAACTAAAATCACCTTTTGTTGAGAAATGATGGGGTTATAGTTGTTTTGATTAAACCTTGATAACATTATGCTCAATCCCAGTTGTGATAACTTGCATGATTTTCCATGATTTGTTAGCGCTTGTATGATTTGTGAATGATTGTCAGTGATTATTATGCCAAATCTTAGCTTAATACTTGTAAAATTCATTGAGTTATAGACATTTTGTGGAGGCTTAGGTTGATTAGCTGTGATGGCCATCTTGAATTGGGTTGACTCCAAAAGTTAATCAGTTGCAGATGTATATCCAATAATTACTTTGTGAAGGTTTAATTAGATATTTTGCAGACAAATGAACACACAGACACAGGTATTGCTCTGCCTTCACCTTCTGTGTGGGGGCGATAATAATGATGCAGTTTGTACAGTGTGCAGCGATACTCTCTCTGCAACAAATTCAATAAAATAAAAATAGTTAAGATTTTGAAAAATGCAGAAGAAATGTTATTTTCTCATTTGCTCTTCAGATCTTCTGTATTAAATCACCTCACATGAACTCACGCATGTTTGTTTTTTTTCCTAAAAGTAATCCTTTTCTCTTTTCCTCTGTGCTTCCTTTTTAGATATATCGGCTGTAATGTAAACACTTGTGTTGCACATAAAACATCTTTACAGCTTCTCGCTTCCGTTCGACAAACACTCCGATCATAAAACATAATCACAGCGTGGGGTGTGGAGGTAAAGTCACTGCTTCATATTTCCCACATTCTCTCCCTTTTTCTCTCTCTCTTAAAAAAAAAAAACACCTGCAAGCTATTCATGTCTCCACAGATTTGCCTCTCCACGTCGCTCTCCCTTTCCCTTTGCCCTTGTCGGCTTCTTTCTTTCTAATCTTCCTACACGGAACAGAAAGAAACTGACATTTGTATGGGACATGTCTCAGATGCACTAATGTCCATGTCAGAAAAGGACAAGGGGGGATGGGGGGAAGATGAGACTTTTACTTTGATGTCCCACATCCACCATGAAATCACTTGAGAAAGAAAAAGCTGATTCTTCTGCCTGTTTGCGTTTTTCCAAACAGGATTTATTTAGGGTTTGAGCTCATTTAATTGTATGTATCTGATCATTGTAGATTTGCCCGATACACTGTGTCACGCACAAACACATCTATTCATATCAGTTTCACAGCTTCTTATGTGAATGCTGATTCAGCATTTACACTGCTGTTTTCCTGTTTTTAGGTTTTCATACAGTTTTTTGCAATCTAACTACTTCTGCACACTTTTAGCCATTCATATATCAGAATGTTCAGCTCATTCAGGAGATGGTTGCTCTGACATTTGGTTTTTGTAAGTTGTATACTTTAAAACATTATTTTTACTTCATTTACAAATATTTTCTCTATAGAAATGCATTGGAATCTCTTCACTTCCTTCTAAAACATTGTTCTTTTGAACCCTGCTTCTGCATGCCTGCTCTATTTTTGTCTTATTATGTTACTTTTAGCTACTATTCTGATACTTTTAGCTTTTAACTAGACTTTTGCTACTTTTAGCTTTTAGTTAGTATTCTGCTTCTTTTATCTTTAACAGCTCAGTCTCATTATTTTACAGCAAAGTCCCTCAGCACTCAGCTTTCACACTGTGTTTTTGCAGAAAATGCAATTTCTTGACTTAACTTTGACATTTGTGCATTTTAGCTGACAGAATGACAATTGCAGAATATTACTGATGGTCTCAGTTTACAGTCTCTTGTCATTTTGTAGGTCTAGACTTGCACCTTGATGTTTAAATGTCTTGACACCGTGAAACACTAGAAGTGTTTTAACTCCTGCTCTGGGGCCTGAGTTGACAATTTAAAAGATATTTTTTTTCAGAAGCTGACCTGATTTTTTATTTTAANNNAAATTGACTGTGGTATTCATAAATGTACCCATGGGGACAGAGTCTGGCTGAGACGTTCATGTTTTGAAAAGTTTAATTTTGATTACCTGATCTTCTCACTATAAAAATAAAAAAAGGATTAAAAGTGCCTAACTTTCCCTGAGCAGCAGACATGGAGCCTAATGTTTCTATAATTAAACAGATAAGTAACAAGTGCTCTGTCTGGTCTCTAACTGAGGAAGACATTCCATTAGCATGAGGAGCTGACCTCTCGTCTGTTTGGAGGCACGTTATCGTTTTCTGAATCATTTATTGTGAGTTAAGCCATCTGTAGCAGGGGCAGGTCTGTGCAGTTGAAAGGGAATTCATTCGACAAGCTGTGCCGTCTGGCTTCAACAATGAAACAGATGCCTCTTCCTCCGAGAATGGTGTTACACTTCAGGACATCAGCCAGGCAATCACTGAGCACATTGTCGCATTCGGGCCTGGAAGCTTCTGTTTCAAAGATTATAAAACTGAAATCATGGCTCAGTTAAAAGTCACGAAAAAGTATAAACTCTAGTTTGAGAGAAGAAATAAATTTTAGACTTCCTAATTGCTACTTCCTCATTTGGCTTTTGTGCTCTGTGATGAAAAAAGAAAACCCTCGATTACCCACATAAAACATATGTGAAGCCCTCCAGTCTGTGTTTCACAACTTTTTTAGCAGCAATCACATCAATTGATCTCCTCTAAAGTGACAAAGTTGTTCCCAGGATTTGATTTATGGGGCATTTTGCTCTCATCATCTCAGAGAAGGGGGGCCAAGGGGATACCCGACATCAGAACCTTTGCATTTTAATGATAATCAATTCCAGGCATGGCCATTTCAATAATGCATATTTAATTTTCATCAATCATTCCTTGATGGTTCTGCATGAATCATTATGGGTCATTACCTTATTTTGGTGCGTGGCACATCAAGAATGATGGCTAAGTGTCCCGCCCTGTAGATAGTTGTCAAAAAGGATGTCAACAGGGTCCAGAAAAAGAAGGCAGAAGTTTGCAAAAGTTTGTACTGTGTCTAAACTTTCTTTTTTTTACCTGGTAATTGTCTGAATTGTTTTTTTCAAAGAATATTTTAGAAAGATACGTGCCATAGTTGATGATGCAGTCTTCTAAGATGTTTTCAATTTGTAGCTTTTTCAACAGTTCAAGATGGCTGCCACAGCTAAGCAACCTTAGCAAACACAAAACTAGCTATAATTATTAGCTATAACTATGTTAATTACATAAGATCTGTTTTTAAAACTTTGCCTCTACTTGGAGTCAACTCTGTCTGTTAGCAAAATAGCTCATGAACTACTGGATCTTAATGAAACATGCAGAAAGTAATCACTGAATGAGGATCTACAGCTGATTAACTGTTGGAGTCAACTCAATTCAAGATGTCCACCTCAGCCAACTGACCTTAGGAAACTCAAAAATAACTATAACCCAGATAATTTTACAGATATTGAGCTCAAATTTGGTGTGGTAGTAGCTGAGAGTCATTCTCAACACATACTACAAGCACTAATATCACATCATGTGCACAGTATCATTTACAAGATTTAACCAAAACAGCTATAACTTTGTTCTTTCTGACATGAAAGGTGGCGGGTGATATATGTTCCTTTAAGGAATGCTAGGCCTTTAATTGTTGATGTATTGCGAGTAGCCTGAAAATGACCACATTTTGTTATCTTAACCAAATAAAGGCAACTAATACATCATATAGTTCAAGACAATCATATCTTGTGCACAAAGAAGAGAGTTATTTGGTACAGTGTTGTTCTCCTTTTGAATCTTTTACACTTTTTTAAAACCTTGCGTTCAAAAGCAGAATGCAGTCCAACTTTTTCCATGTACTTTTTTATCTTTTGGCACCTGTATTTGTGTATATTTTAAACATTACATTTTAAGGATACAGAACCACCCTCATTTTATGTGCATCCCTGACAGGTTTCAAAATTCTTTTCCCACAGATATATTTTTTTATAAAATTTGTGGAATATTTATGACAGCACTTGGAGGTGAATCATGCCCAGCATATATTTGCAGCCATGGATTTATTGTATAATGTGTCAAATATGTCATTTTCTAAAGCTACACTTCCAGGAAGTAGAAACACATGTGAGACATCTCCTTAGAAGCGAGTTAAAAATATATGGAGTACTACACCCCGTTTTTTGAGCCGCAAGCTAAACAACTTTTCCCCTGCAGGTGTCACCAAACCTTTCTTTTGCTTCTGCTGGTGAAACAGACCATTATACCTCCAAGACATCCAACAAACCTAAAGCATGTTTGCCTGTAGGATAACTGATATAATCTTGAGAACACTGTAACAACACTGCATTGGTTTATGTATTACGTGATTTGTATCCTCAATATATTTTGGTTTTTCATTAAAGCAGGTTTAGAGTCAGGGGTAAGCTGTTAAAGTACAATATGACTTGAATTAAATTTCTTATAACTCATTTGGGAATTAAGAAGACCATTATTCTTTGCTTTTATGTTTAATGGTGCTGGTAATGCAGCTCAGGGGCATTCCTTATTAACATATTGATTCTGATAAGTTATTCAGACTTTAATAAGGCCATCGAAAGGCCACCCAGGGCAAAAACCACTGCATAGAATATTGTACATTATATAACCATTGAAAGAATACTGTATTATCTACAGTAGTGTACTAATACTCATACTAAATCCAGCAGGATTTTATTGATTTGTGTGTGATGATGGCATTATGTTGTCAAGTATATCTGTTGAGCACAGAAGGTATTATCATGCTTAGTATGTTCAAGAGATGAGGTATTTGATGTTATTTGCTATTACAGTTCTTCTAGAAAAACATGTTTTTTTTTTGTTTTTTCGTATTTTTCACATGTACAACCCTATTAATATATAAAAAACATGAATAAATGTAGAAGCCTAGCATTCACTGAAGGAATGCATATCGGGACATCTAAGTGAATAGTTTCTGAAATTTCTTTTTAAATCCACCACAGATGAGACAAACAATCATTCATGAACACTTTAAGAGCAATTTAGAGTTACCAATTTCCCAAACATGCCTGTTTTTGGACTGTGGAAGGATATCGGAGTACCCAGTGAAAACTCACGCATGGGAAAACACACAAACTCTACACAAAAAGGTAGCAGTTGAGTTTTGGACCTGGCCTCTTTTATGTTGTGAAGCAATTGACCACTACATCACAGAGAATGGTGGTGACTATTGGTCAAAATATATACAACGTTTAAATACATTTTTAAATGCTTCAAAACTCTTTTATAGCCAGTTTGGAGATATAATGCTACAGCTCAGAATATTTAAATTACAACATGAACAAATATGAAATTAAATAGCCTCAAAATGATCAACTAAAAGACAAAGTGGATTTCTAAAATTGTCATATTAAACCAGTAAAAACAGCTCTTCTTTGTTCAGTTTCAACAGTTCAGACTAACATGTTAATACTCAGATTTGAGTGGCTGTAGGAAAGCAACAATCTTCCTTTAATCTGCACTGAGGGAACCTTAATGATCTCAATTTCAGCTTCAGTTCACCTGATAGCTCCAATCTGTGTTCCCTGATTTACCTTAATGTGACATCTTCAAATCTTTTCAGGGCGGTGCATTTGACTTGACGCTCCTGAAGCTTCAGGTCATTGTACGTCAACTTGTCTCTTCCTTGTCAAGGCACTGGCCTAGGCAGGAGTTTGTGGTGAAAACAGGTGAAGAGATATTTTTGGAACCTAAAATGCCAACATTTAATACCCCAAGAAATATATAATGTCAGCTCAGGAAAGAGATAAAAGAAGAGGATGATGTGATGTTTGGTTTTGACGTCAAAATGCTATCAAGGCTGTTTAGAAGCTAGATGTGTCAGAGGTTACTTGATTTTGTGGAAGATTTATTCGAAGATCAGAATCAGGCTACAATGAAAGTGAGAATCCTCTGCAGGGTTGACTCTCAGTCTCATTGGTGATTGTTTTTGAGTGAATGAGAGCAGCAAGACTCATGTTTAAATTAAAAAATCTGAAATAACCAATGTTCCTTCACTTAGATAGAAAAAAACTTAGATTTTTTTCTTCTTTTTAAGCCATAAGAAGCCTAAAGTGAACGTTAACTTCTAATTTATACAACAGCCCACTAATTTGTGGTTCCAAGAAACGACTGTCTTGGACATGGAAGGAAAATGTGAATGTGCATTTTAATTATAAGAGCGTTAAGCTTCCTAGAGGGGCTTTGCTTTTGCGCACATTAATTTGGGCTTTTGCCCATCTTCTTCACATCACTTGACTAATGTGTTGACAAGTGCAGGAAAACAGGTTGTCTGCGTGCTGCAGCAGCTAGCAGGTTAATGTGTGTGGAAAAAAATGTCAGAGGGCACAATTTGACTCTAATCCAGGGCTCAAAATAGTATGACACTGCAAAACAAGTTTCTGCTGCTTTAGTTGAAGTTTACAGCATATGTATCAATGGAAAAATATATATTTTTATGTAAATTTAAGTCTGTTTTTACTATTTATGAGAATAAAGCATCTCGTCAAATATTAACATTTTCATTCAAGTTTATTTCAAAAAGGAATTTATTGTTTTTCTGTAGAGTCTTAAAAATATATCTGTTCATTTACCTCATCACATTGACACGTTCTTTGAACGTTCTTTATGTGTCTAATTTTTCCATCATCTGGTTGCATTTCCTGTCATCCTTTTTTTCCTCTTGTTTTAATTTTAGACACTTTCACTCCGGTCTGCGCAATGCTTCCTAATCACCCCCACCCACCCACATCATCTCCATCCTGCCCTCCAGATTTAGCTGTAATCTGTCATTTCTGGTCATTCCATCTGCACAGCACTCAACAGCTGTGGACCTACACACACAAACAGCCACTGTGTGTGTATGTGTGTGTGGGGTGTGTGTGTGTGGGGGGGGGGGCAGAAATGTTCATGTCCTCACACTTTTAGCATCTGGTCAAAGCTTAAACTAATGCTTGAATCACGCATAATTTTGTATCAATGTCATGTTGGTGCACAATATTGTCAAGTAACAAAAGCATTCATAAGTATTAATATAAATATAAAGTTAATTATTCTTTTGAGGAAGCTGAAAAGAGCTTTTCTCGTTTAAAACTTGTTTATAATGTTTGTTTTTTCTGTGACTGCCATCTTTGCTTGACACACTTAATACATAAAAATAAGAAAAATAGATAAAATTATGTAAACCAGCTCAGTGCTGTTGTCATTATTACAAAATATTTGCTCTTCATTTTGGGCAGACATGTTTCAAAATCTGTTCTTTATCAAAACAAGTGGCTTTACTTCAAATGCAGATAAAATTACTTTTTGTTACTCGTATTTTAATTCAATACTACCGTCTAATTATGATCAGTTATCTGTACCTGTTTAAGCTATAATGTAACATGTTTATTCTTGATGGCAAAGATATGGGTCAAAGTTTAAAAATTGGGTTTATTTGGTTACAAAAAGGTGGATCTTAGAACCAATACATAAAACTCAAAACAGAAAAGTCAACATCATTCTTCATAAGGGATTTATTTAAGGTAGCTAAGCTAGCAGCATGATTAAATTTATTTTAAAAAACATACAAATAAATTAGTAGTTTTGTTAGGTGTTCCAGGCTATCCTTGTCTAATAACCATAAGCCCTTTCTTTACCCTGAAGGTGGAGGCAGTTCTTGGTGCTCCCTGCTGGTAGTGCTGCTCCTCCCTTCTGGATGAGCAGTTGACATCAGATGCAATCAATCAATGTTGATGTGTCACCTGTCAATATAAGGCTGAGCTGAGACATTATTCCTAACTGGACTGTTGAACCTCCTTTGGTGAATGTTGGTCCCAGCAATTCTCCTTGTGATAGTTTTGCTTGAGCTAATCTTAAGTGTTGTTTACCTGTGTTCTCCAGTATCTCCTTGTGTGATCACCTCCTGTATTTCTCTATGTTCCTCTCCCACGCAATCCACCTAAAGACAAAAAAAGAAAATCACATCAGCCAACCTACCTGCAACTAAACTTGCTTGAACTTTCTCCACTGAAATCCCCGTCGTCATCTGCTTTCTTAATCCTCGAACCCCTGGAATACTTGCCTCCAATGGATTCTGCAAAAGAAAGAAGAACCACTCATCCTGTAAAACCAACTACAAGTAATAATATCCTGAAGATCTTTACTAACTTGAACTCCATCCTTTTCAGACAACTGAACTTGATCAGACCTCCCAACTTCCTGTGGCTCACACAGTAAAATCATTCCTTCTCTTCACTGTCGTCTTGTTTCTGACCAGCATTTGAGTTTAAAATCCTGTTAAAAATCAACAAGCATGACCAATTCAAAAACATTTAGTACTCCAACTCACTGAGTTTTACAAGGTAAATTAGACTATAGGACTAGAGTCACACAGAAGGAAATATGAGGCAGTGCTTTGAGCTAAATGGTGCGGTGTCTTAGTGCGCATTACAAACTCAGTGAGCTCCCTATTATGTGTGAAAGAGCAAGATTGGTCGTTGAGGCTTTATGGGTATGCACAAAATTTCCTCATGAGGTCATGGTGGTTTATCACCATGGTGCTAGCATATCGACGTATTGGTTGGAGTGTGGGGGAGCGTGATGGCAGTGGTGGTAGTGTATAATGTGGAACCTTGGTCATTAAAAGTTTGAAACAGGCCTGATCATGCTTCAGCTACAGCAATGTTCTTGACAACATTATGCAAACAACCTAGTGCGGGCATAATACTCGTGACTGTAGCGTCGTGCTAGGGTGATGTGATCTTCTAGGTAGCTGCATCCTGATGAGGTCTGAGACTTGATGCACTCATAGGCATGCAAGGTACTATCGTCTTGACATGAAGAATGTGGTGAGGGCACAGGAGAGCGTCTCAGGAAAGCATAAAGAAGAAAGGAAAATCTATTTGGAGAGCACCAAGCGCGAAGCAGCATTATAATAATGAAGAAAGTTTTCCAAATTTGCCACGATCCAGGCCGTGTGTAGGACGTGGAGAGTATGGCAGGTCATCATACAGTGTGAAGGTGTCATGATTGGTTGTGGTTATGGCGGACGCAAATGCAGCGAGGCTGAGATGGCAAAACAAAAAAACAAAAAGAAGACAGAAGGGGCTTTAGCTCATATAGCAATGATCATCATTGTGCAAACAACATTCAGGGAAGATTGAACATCAGTAGTTTTGCAGTTCATTTCCATGAAATAAACAGCTGAATGAAGTAAAGACTGGACCCAGTAACAGAGAAAGACAGATGTAAATGCTAACTAAAAGGATATTTTTCCATGGATGTTTGCACCAAATTTAAAAAGAAATTCCAATATTTCAATAGAAATTGTGCTCTAATGACCTGAATCTTGCTTGGGGAAATATGATGTAACCAAAGTCAAGATTTAGGATATGAATTCAGAAATGTCTTAGTTTAAAATAATGTAGGTCATGTTGCTCATGTTCATTTTAGACCACAATGTTTTTATAATGAAAAAGCATCTTATTATAAGTTTGGGCTTGTTGAACTTTCACATGAATGTTTTTTACTTTACTGAGAGCTTCTCATGCAACGAATGACTGCTTCAGATGTTTCAGTGCTTCCCTGAAGCATTATTTTACCAAAAGTCACACTGACAAGCAAATCTTGCTAATGTCTTTCCTCCCACTACCCCCCTTTTTTGTGGTTTTAAATATTTTGTGTTCACCATTTAGAAAAACATTCTGCGTCATTAAGAAATATTACAAAATGAAACCCAGCCATAAAGACGATAACTCAGAGAAAATATTTAGAATTTCACAAACAGTTTTGGTTTATAAGATGTCATCATGTTTCACTGGCGGATTTGCGCTGGTCTCAGCAAGCAGCTTTTTATTTATCCTGTTGAGTAAATATTCTTTGAGGCTGAAGCCAAGCGTCTGTTTTAAAGCACATGAAGACTTGTGAGAGCCGGATTACAATAGCAGGTCGTAATGATAGATGAGATGTTAAGAAAACTCAAGAACAGAGTGACATGTCACTGCTGAAACTCATAACAGTGGAAATGTAGACGTTAAAAGTCATCTTTATTATTTAGCGAGATCTGCTTGTAAAATACATTTTTTATACCAGTTGGTGTAACTATTTTTCTTATTTTAGACTGGCAACATCTGTACAGTATTTGCAATATTTATGGTCTGTTGCATGTCCTACTTATAAGTATATGCTGTTCCCCCAGCTGGCAGCTTACATTTACGGTAAACCCAACATGACGTGAACGCAGCACGATGGCTGGTGGGGAGCCAGCAGAGGTCCAGCCTTTAACAAGCCCCACCTGTGCCTAATCAAACCCCTGCCTTTCTATCTGTGAGTTTCAGTAAACACAGAGGAAGGCTGGGGTTGAAAAAAGAATGACTTTCACTTTATAGAACACATGTATTACTGCGGCTCATGTGTTACATTTCACATGGTGAAACCCATCTAAAGTCTGCCACAGAGAACAGGAGGTTTATATTTAAAACACTGACCTGTAAAGTCAGTGCAGACATTCATTACTCCTTTGAAACTTCACCTAATCCCACTGATTCACACGTAGGAAAATGGATTATCGCTCTCTTTGTAATGTATACCTCCTTTATGAGATGATTCCAAAGGTAATTTTACTTAGAGCAATAGTTCAGATGTTTTGAATTGCTGCTATGTAGAAAGGTTATGAACAGTTAACATCTTACCTTTTGTAAATATCTCTTTGAAGAACCTCAGTTTGGAGAAATAAAGTTTCTAACTGGATCATTAAGCTTACAGCTAGTCCAACCTAGGCCAGGCATAAACAAAAATCATAGCAGTTCATGTGATTACTATTTTATAAGCAGTGCCCCTGTCTGCACTGGAAGCACTACAGCTAGTTGCTACTGCTGCTAACTGTGCTTGCAAAAAAACTGTGTAATGTTAAAATTATGGTAAAGGTTCATAAAATGGAACTCATTTGAGGCGCTAAGACGTTTGAACTGGAGCTGTTTTAAGACGGCAGTAATCCACTTTGGTCTCATTTAAACGATCCATTAGCTCATCAATCTGGGTCAGCTTTTTTCTCCAAACTGAAGTTGTTCAAAGAGCTATCTAGAACATGTGAGATATTAACTGCTCGTACCCTTTCTGCATAACCCCATTTTAAAAGATCTGGACAGTCGTTTTAAAATGTGTTTATTGTAGGTT
>JAOXNZ010000177.1:7526695-7537823 GCA_028566095.1 Kryptolebias brasiliensis | reverse complement strand
CTGGAGATAGGCACCGGCTGCCCGCGACCCGGAATGGAGAAGCGGTTAAAGAAAATGGATGGATGGATGGATGGATGATAATGATAAAGAAGCTCTGTAAAAACTATTACCAACACCTTAATTTATAACAATATTTAGTAAATGTTGATTTTGCTATTTTTAATGTTACATTAACTTTTATTTCAGTGCACAAGTGCAACCTAATTTTCCCAAAATAAATATTTGGACTTTAAATGAAAGTCCAAATAAACAATGTTCTGTTTGAAACAGAACCCAATATACAGTTCCACAGAATGCAGATTAACAAAAAACAAAACTGAACATCATCATTATTTCATAAGAACAAACAATTTAAATGAATTGCATTTAAAGAAACCTGAAGCAGTTCAAAGAAAATAACCAAGTAGGAAAAACAAACAGAACAGAGCAAGACAGGATCATCCAGAAGAAGATGACAGAGAAGAAAGAATGAGAGGCAAACGCTACCTTTGATACTGAGGTGAGAAGTCCTGACACATTAATGAGAAACAAGGCAAGAGCAAAAAACAAAGTTCAAACTAAAAAGGACATAATGCAAAATAACATCATGTCAGCCTGGTTGGATTTCTAAGTGACATTATTGTTCCATTCTGTTGTGTTTCTTATTTAACGTTATATAACGTACTGGTAAAGTTCAGCTCCAGAATCCACTCGCTCAGCCAAGTTTTGCTAGAGAAATGACAACTTTATTTTAAATGAGTCTCCAGCTGACTTCTTCACAAAAACAGTAGTGTTGTCAGCATCATATGTAGCTCACAACTTGCTCTCCCTTTAACCAAGCATGCTGCTTTCTCAAATATGTCAAATAAACACAAGTTCTTAGTTAGACCAGGAGAACATTATCAGTGTTCTGCGGTACATGCACATATTTAACATGACCTTTTCCCCTTAAACCTTAGTCATATTAGTGCAAACATGTTTTGCAGGTTTGTGTTTTTTAGCTGGACTCTTGGAAAGCACATAGAGTTGGGAAAGGTAGCATTTTGGGAACATTAAACAGAAGATTATTTGATAGGAGCTGCAACAGAAATTAGTGTGACTTCAATGATATGAATTACTTGTTTTCTTCAAAAAATGTACACGGTGTACAGATAAAAGCCACTTCAGAATCAAAACAAACAACAGATCAGTTGGGCTCCGTGCCAACTCTGTCATGTCCAGACACTTTTGACAGTAAAACGTGTTCGACAGGCAAGACTGGTCCTGAACTCACCTCTTACAAGTGACTTTCCCTGCACAAACATGTTTGTTTTTAAGGAGTCTCCTACTCCCTTAAGACAGAAAGTGAGGATACATATTTATTAACTTTATTAAGGTCATGTGTATTGTCATGTCAAGACAGGAGAGTGTTTTCACTAACCTTTCAGGTGAATTGTCAACAAGGAGGTCATGCAGGAAGACAAAATTTAGCTCAGTATCTGTAAAACTGACTGAGTTTTACCTTTTTTTGTGTTAACTAACATTGATTAGCAGTGGTGGCCAGCTTGAATTGGGTTGACTTCAAAAGTTATTGTAGATGTTGTAGATGTACGTACATCCTCTTATTACTTATTGAAAGTTTCATTACAATCCATCCAGCGGTTAATGGGAGATTCTGCTAACAGACACACAGGGCCGACTCCAACAGTTAATGTAAGTGTTTTAACCATAAATGTTGTTGCATTCAAAGTATGTGTTGGGGACAATAATTAGCTACTACCACACCAAATGATGGGCTAAGACTGATTTATAGCCATAATTGTGTTTTCTAGGGTCAGTTGGCTGTGGAAACTATTTTCAACTAGGTTGGCTAAAAAAGTTAATTAGTTGTAAAAGTACATGCAGTGATTATTTTCTGAAAGTTTCAATAAATTCTGTTAAGTGGTTCATGAGACACTTTGCTGACAGACAGACAGGGTTGGAATATTAAGTTAAGATGTACTGCACAAATAGGACTCAAGGTTAGTGAGAACAAATGCATTTTAAGCAGTGATTAAAAATGATCAATGATCCGAGCAGCTCGAATTTACAAAGGTGGGTCGTTCCAAAGATTAAGGGGCCCCCACCACTCTGTCACCGCTGGTTTTGAGCCGGATGTTCCAAAGTACCTTTGTGGACCTCAGTGCTCTGGCTGCAGTGTGACGATGTAAAAGTTTTTCATAAATAAGACTTTTAAAAACCAACAATAAACTTTTTAATAAACTGAAATGAGTGGTAAGTCAGTGCAGGGTACAGGTGTGATACAATCATTCTGTTTCCCATCAGAATGTGAACAACCTGCAGGCGTTAGAGCGATGACAAACGAATTACAGAAATCCAAACAACAATAATAAATGCAAAGTGCCAGCAGGACAACTCGGCTCAGCTAAAAAAAATTACAGCTGTAAGCCCAGCCATTGTACTGTGCAGTTCCACAATGCAGAAATCCTAAAGGGCAGCACCTGCCATCTTACAGACATGAAACCCCACACACAGTTTGCAGAGCCGGTGGAGGCTGTTGCTGAGGTGCAAAGAGGGGCCCCTCGAGCCTAGGGTCTTTGTTCCTCTTTCAAGGGCTCTGCTTACCTCTGATGATGGGCCCATTGTCTGTAATTCCAGTGGACCTGCACCATTCAGGCCCGCAGATAAAGACCCTTTTCACAAAACCAAAGCAAGGGAGGAAGGAGGGGAAGAAGGAGAAAGGGGAGAAAGGCAGTGATGGAAGTGTGGAAAGGCAAAGAAGATGGGAGAAAAACACTTAGTGAGGTGGAGAAGAAGGATGTGGGATTTTTAGATGCTCGACTAAAAAAAAGTTAGAAAAGAAATAGGAAAATAAGAAAAAAAATGAGTATTTCAAGCAGAATAAAAAGTGATGTGCTTCATTTGTTTCTCTAATAGAATCTGCAGCTCAAAGATCGAGCATCAGGTGAGCAGAAGGTTTTATCTCTGCAGTAGTTTGTAAAATCCCATGCTGTCAAAACCAGAACATTTACAGTGCCGCTGCATGATCCTGGATGTTTTTACATCACTGCTTTGAAGTGAAAACTCCTTGGAATTAAAGTTCAACATTCCTGGAGTTTTAGACTGAAATCATTATATGTTGAGCGATGATGATGAGTTATAACTGTTTTGGTAAAACCTTGAAAATAATGTTACGCGCTATCTCAAGTGATATCAGAGTATATGACATTAATGATGCTCAGCTACTACCACATCAAATTTTAGCTCCATATCTATCAAATTCACTGAGTTATAGCCATTTTTGTGTTGGCTAACCGTCAGTTAGCTATGGTGGCCATCTTGAATTGGACTGACTCCAAGGGTTAGTCAGTTGTAGATGAACATCCAGGAGTTCATCCATCCACTGGTTGATGAAATATTTTACTAACAGACAGACACAGGAACACATGCAAGCATGCACACACAGACACAAGCAAAAACATTATTGCCTTCGCTTTGAAACATTTTATGAGCTTAAACTGTTTTTTGTTTTTTTTTTCTTTCTGAACTTTGAGGGAAGCTTAGAGCCACCCTTAATGAGAGCTCAGAGAAGTGCTTGACTTCTCTTTGGCTGCAGTTCAGCGTAACACTTCTTACGTAATTAGATTTATTTATTTATTGTGCGTAACCGTGCAACTAAACCAAAAATCCCTCTTTTTGCCCAGAAAAACAGAAAAAAGGAGGAGGAAAGAGAGGGCAAAAGAAAAAAAAAAAACGCTGTTGCTGTCATGCAAAAACCGGAGGGGATGCTGCTGAGAAAGTCACACAGCGTTCGGTCATAACAGCAGGGCTTTGCCTTGAGGCCGTCTCTGCCCTTTCTCCTCCGCAGGATTATAGGGGTGAATGGTGAGCACTCATCATGGTCATGCATTTCTTTTCCTGGTACGCACGGGGAAAAAAGCACAAGCAGGAAGCAGCCGAAGTGGTAAACACTAGCCAAGTACCACAGGAAGACATGGATTGGGGCCACAGGCCATAGAAAGACGAGGGCCGAATGAGGCAGCTGTTCACTTCCTGTAGTAAACGATTCAGTGGCTTTTCACTCTGAGTAAAAAGCAACAGAACGGAAATCAAACACTCGAGCCCAGAGATGTTAAAGCAGATTACTCCCTGAGATTTAATGAGATCTGTCCTCCCATCAGAATTTCCTACCAAGAAATTCATTAATCTTGCCTTAAAAGTAATATTCTAAAATTAGTCACCCTACATGTCGAGCAGATTCTGTGTACTATTTTAGGATAAAGCTTTGTGATGTGATGCGTTGCAGCAGAGGTGGTCATCATGACATAATCTGCACTGAACCCATCCGGATCGTTCCATATCAAAGCGCAGTGGCCTGAACTAACGCATCACGCAGACGTGCTTAATCTGACTTTATGAAAACACAATTTACATAAAATGTTCAGCAGAAGCAGACAAGCCCTCAAAGTGTCGACACTTCAGCAGGACAACGCTCAATAATGGACAAATTTAATCAAAGGAAGAAAGTCAGTTTAGGATCATTTTTATCTGGATGTTTCTGAAACTTAAATTCTAGTCACATCTGTCACAGAAAACTGAAAATTTGTTCTGCATAGACAAAAATATTCAGTGATGATTGCGCCGCACTGCCTAAAGCTACTGAGGCTGCGTTAGTGTGCCGGAGCAGTGAACCATTTCAGAGGTGTCTGTAGAGTTTTACTTCTGCTTTGGTCATTTAAATCTGACTGAGCTTATCTGCAAGCATTTTTCTGACTGCAAGTTAAATATGGTCGAATCAGAGACTTAAGTTCAAACAGGAGATGTGAGATGCTATGATGACACATTGAAAAGCTGGACTGAAACAAATTATAAAACCCCAAAACCACAGAGGGAAGCACAAACATTTTTGTTATTTGTTTCCTTTGCGCAATTAATTAAAATGAATGTAAATTTGAAAATAATGAACCCTTTCAGTTTCTTCAGTTCTTTTCAGTTTCTATTCCAATCATGAAATGGTTCATCAGTGTTAATCTATGTTGGTAACAAAGGTTTTCTAGAAAAAGATACCCTTTCCTTAAAAAACAAAACTGACCTACAGAAAATGTCCCTGCAGGGAAAAACCCACTCCAAACCATTAGCTTTTTTACCTATAGCTTAGTTTTCCATCAGTTAAACAGGAAAAAAATTCAAATGTTCTCAGTTTGAAAACAGTGTTAGCCTAACAGTCAAAACCCATTAACAAAAATACACACAATAGAGGATACAAGTTATCAAACTTCTACAATCTTATTTAAGCCAGCCATTTTAGCTTGGTAAACAAAAAATGCTAATGTTTAGCAGATAAAATCAAATTAAGTTAGCTCAAGCTATTGAGTTACACTTAACAAATATTTGTCACTTGAACAATTAGTAAAAGAAGCAACAAAATTTAACAGAAATTGAATATTAGCAGTAATTTTTGTTGATATTTACTGATGTAGGTATGGATTTAGACACGACATGACATATGCAGACTTTTCTGAAACAGTAGGCATACATGTTCAAAAATGATGACTTTAAGCTGTCTTTGATGTTGTTATGCCCTTATTTACTTACTTTGTTTTAGCAATGTTTGTGTAGCTCAACCAAGGATATTTGAGGTTGCAAGTATTTTGCTTTTTTTTATTTTGGGGGTCAGAAATGAAAATGTTTGGGAAGCCCTGTGACAGATGAATAACTACAGGTGGTGGAACCCAGGCTACAAATTGCATGTGTTATGTCACATACTTGTATTTGTGTCCATCAGAAGGCTGGAATACAACAAATGAACATTTTTATTATTTCCCCCACAAATAGACATAATCAGAAAGAAAGAAAAAGATCTTTGACACTTAGTTGTGGATAAAAATACCAATTTTGTGAATGGAGAAAGGGTTGTACATCACTTAGGTTATGATAATGTTAATTACAGACATGCAGGAGTGGGAGACAGGAAGCCTTGAAACTGAGCACTGAGTAAAGCCACAGGGAGGACATGTTTTTAGAAGCGAGATGTTCAGGAGTTCCAGACGCACAGCAACAGGCAAAAGGACAAAATAACAAGAAGAAAAAACAAGAAATGAGGAGAGGAAAAAGATGAGTGTGAGAAGGAAAAGATGAAGCGCCGAAAGATTAAATAGAAACTTTGGCAGTTGTTGAACTGTGTGGTACTCACATTTAAAAACAAAATCAGAAAAAAATGGCATTTTGAAAACAACATTTAAATTAAATTAAAGGAATTCAGATGGTAAAGTAGAGCCAAATGGATTTGTTTTATTTGTTTAGGGAAGATATAGAGAAATGGTGAAAATAAAGACAAGAAGAGGGAGCAGGATGGAGCAGGAGGGGTAGGTAAAGTACAAATTTGGAACCACACGAGCCAACCACATGCTGAAAGACTGTAATTTGGACTTTCCCAGAATAGACAGAAAAGTAGGGAGAGAGGAGGGACAGAATAACATAAACCCTTTAGCAGCACGCAACACTCACAACAACAACACACTCAGCAGGATACCCATCAAATCACACATACATGCATGCATTAAAAAGTTATAAGTATAGGCAGAGCATACATTCTGGGTTTTACATGTCTACATACGCCACATGGACATGGATTACATGCTTATACACAGATCCAAACAGAGACTTTAATGGACCTTTATTTGTTGTAATTTGATCAAATTCAACATTTAGCTTAGTGGATCACAAAGATCTAAAACATGGAAAAAGCTAGTCTGGATCAGTCTCCGGTTCTTCTAAAGCTAACTCATGTTGGTTTAATCTGTACAAAAACCAAAGTATAAACTCAACATGTTGTGGTTTTACACAGTACTGTTTCTTGGCCGATCACAACGATTTGACTTTGGCCAGTGTGTCACTATGACTCTTTGTATGACTCCAAAGACATGCTGAACTGGATCTTGAGTCTAAAATTGCATTAGAGAACATTTTTAATGATACTGCTTCACACTCAGAGGAAGGCTCCCCTGTAGGTGGTAAAATCCTGAGCACAGCAATCAGAAAGTGTAAACACCATGTGAGAACAATATGGTACTATTTGTTGTTGGGAAATCTAAAAATGTACAAAACAAGGTGATAATACACAGGAAAATTAATCCTCTAATTTTGGTAGATATTACATAAGGGCTGCACAGTGCAGTTGGTGAGCGCTGTTGCTTTGCAGTAAGAAGTTTGCAAGTTAGACTCTCAGTTGGAGCTTTTCTGCATGGTGTTTGTATGTTGTCCATGTGCATGCGTGGGTTTTCTCTGGGTACTCCGATTACTTCCCACAGACCAAAAACGTGCATGTTAGATTATTTGGAGATGGAATTGTCCCTGTGTGTTAGTGTGAATGTACCTTTGTCTTTATGTGTCCCTGTGATGGACTTGCAACCTGTCCAGGGTGTACCCCACCTTTCACCCAATGACTGCTGCAGATAGGCACCAGCTCACTGTGACCCAGAACTGGATCATGTGAGGAAAGAAAATGGATAGATGAATGGATGAGCACAAAACAATATATTACTAACTTTAGATTATATTCTTGGGCCGTAACAGTTAGCCAGCCTTAATCACACATTTTGGTGATTAAGACCAAATGCCATTTCTTACATGAGGAAGTAGGACACCTCTTAAAAAAGCCAATATCAATTTTTGCCTATAACAGAGGCAATATCAAAGTTTGCAACAGCTTTTGACATACAATGTTATGTTTTATGCTTGTCAAGGTAGATTGTTGATATTTACAAACATAATGCATCAGAATACATGAAACAATAATAATGATTGCTGCAACAGAAAAATCTGCTATTTTAGAGCTTAATCAACTATAATACTAAAATCAATACACCTGAACACATCAAACTAGACATTACAATGGTTAGTAAGACTATGAACTATTTTTATTTGAGAAATGTGATGCATTTTTGCCATTTTTATCCTCACTAAAGATAACTGACAATGATAACAAACAAAATACATTGGTAAACATCAAACTAAACATCCAGTGAAAAACCTCAACCCTTCTGACTGAAATTGCAAAATGTAGGGGTACTGCTACAGGTAGTATCTCACTGGGTTGTGACTGATTGATACTAGCAGGCAAAAGGGTCCAAAATGTCTCAAAAACAATTGTGGGGTTTCTCAATGTCCATTGCTGCAGGCATCTCAAACGTTTCTCAATTTTGTTGCATATGTCACCAACCAAGCTCAAGAAGGCAAGGGCAGTGTGTTCACATCTGCTCTCCTCTAACAGAAAACATATCCAGGTCTAAAAAACACACTGATGATAAATTATAAATTCTGAAAAACTGGTATAAATCTGCCTATCTTGGTTTTAAAAGTGCACTCCAACAGATTAACTCAAAAACATTTGAGTAGCTGTAAAGGTGGATACAAAGTGAGCCGAGGCAAATATGAAGTTGTCAGGACCCCTTTATGTGTCATGAAACATAAAGTGTGGGTCCTTAGATAATCTCTAGATGTCAACTTACCTTTAAAAATGTTCATTTATGGCATAATTTACTAGAACTGTTACAAAGAATAAAAACTGTCATCATAAATTAATAAAAAATACTATTCTGGTTAAGACTGTGTTGACATTATGAGATTTTAAAAAGAGTTATTAACAGTTCATATATTTTAAACAGCAGTAGCTGGGATCACAAACCTCTGTCATCATCAGTATTTGGGTCAGAAGCTAAAAACTTTGGGAAC
Organism: Kryptolebias brasiliensis; assembly: GCA_028566095.1. NCBI lineage: Eukaryota > Metazoa > Chordata > Actinopteri > Cyprinodontiformes > Rivulidae > Kryptolebias > Kryptolebias brasiliensis. The sequence continues at coordinate 7,529,132 of JAOXNZ010000177.1, read as the reverse complement.
CACTGGCCTAGAGGACAGTTTTGCAAGCTGTGCGTGCAACAATCAGACGTGATTTCCAAAAATTGGTCTCACAAAACTACTCGCTGATCACTTGGTCGCAAACACTCAGAATTCAGTGAGACTGCAACTGAAAATTTGCCTATTTGCTTGCAATTTTCTCCCAATTTGAATCACCAACTTGTCTCCAACAGTTGCAGCCCAGTGAGATACTACCTTAAAGAGTAGGGGGAACAGGTGAAGTGAAGTACAAGATCATAGCTAATGCATGGCACAGACAAATGGATACCTAAATAAAATCAAATTAGCTTGTCACCAAAAGCTTGTTGGAAATTGAATATCCATCATTATTTAAGGTTTTGCTATGTGTTTATCTTTATGTTTGAAATACTGACCAAAGTTGTGCAATTACCTGAATTGCAGAAACTGTCTAAACCTGATCTCAAAAATACCCCTCCTCCCCTTTAAATCCCTGAGCGCACTGTGTAATTTTAGGCCCAATTTTCAAGTCACCCACAATTTTTGAAGGTTGCACAAAAAAGCCCCGGAGCTGAGGCAAATCAGCCTTCAATCAATGATCCCTGCTCACTATTTGTGAACACTTTAAAGACATGATTTTTGAAACACTGCAATTCAGTCTGCTGGTTAGTTTGAAAAAGTTATGAGATTTGAGTCAGAAATGGAGGGGTTGGGAAGAAGCTGCAGCCAATGAGAGTAAACTGTACCTTGCAAGCAGACTCAGATAAGTTCCTTTTTTACTTCTCGCATGTCGGTTTTGTGTGACAACAAGTTGTTTAGGAACCAGATAGACAAGTTGGAATTAAGTCTGTCCAAAACAAATCTTGTTGCATCTGAGTCAGTTGATGTTCAATTGTCTTGTGTTATCCAATGACTGCAAAATGATCTCAAGATAAACATGTTGTATTTGTGCAATCCAGACCATTTTAAAGACACTGTAAACTGAGAAGATTTTCCTGAATTGCAGAAAGCAACTTGCGTGTCAAACAAAAACAAACAGACATTTAGGGCTGAATTACATAAGTGTCCTAAGATTATTATTAATGGCATAGTTTCCATGGCGCTAGCATGTAAATCTGAAACAGTTAATCTCAATAAGGACTCTTGTTACAAAGTATGTGTTCATTTCTTAGAGATCAAGTTATACAGAAAATTAAAGAATTTCTAACAGGTGTCCTTCAAACAACAGTTTAGATCTTAAGTGAGGCTTTGTTGAATAGCAATAAATTACTAATATCTGACCTGTTGTCGATAGCTTTTTTTTTTTATTTCTGTTATCAATATTGTTTTTACTGACACAGACTCCACTTCTACAAGCAGAACTAATACTTCTGGTACTGCCAAAAACAGCTGAAACCAATAATCTCATCAGCAGCAGAGGTGTCATGGCTGATTTATGACTTAGCGTTTAACACTCCTACACAGGCCCGCAAAGCGCCGCACACAGTGAACCCAAGATATCCATCTCTGTGGAGGTTACGTCCTCATCAGGACACTTTCAGCTGCGTGTCAAGTTGTGCAGACAATGCACAGACATGCATGGCTTCAAGCAGCCGTCTATCAAACCCAGTGATTCGCTTCGTGCATCAAAAGTAACTGGAAGCAGATGTTGCGAGGAGCTTTGCGGGATCTGACACGCTGTCTAAAACACAAACAGTATGGATTGCAGGGAAGTATAAACAAAGCTTCAGTCATCGCAGCAGTGAAAAAGGTTAAACATCGGCTTTAATATATCAAGCCTTTCCGTATCTGGGTTATGTTCAGCTTTACCTCAATAATGAAGACTTAAAGGGTAAGATAGGGGGAAAAAGGGTTTCAGTCTGAGTTTCAAATCTGGCATGACTGAACAAACCTTAATGATGAAGAAAAAAAAAATCCTCACTTTAATTTCATGCCAGAGTTTAAGACTAAAATCATCTTATATTTTTGGTCAATCCTTGAAATGAAAATAATGTTTTGCACAATCTTATGCAATACTGCAATTTCTCACCTGATCTTGCATGATCTCGTAGCGCTCAAAGTGTGTGTTGTGAATGTCTGTCATCTACCACCACAACAAATTTGAGCTCAATGTCTGTAAAACTGATTGAGCAACAGCCTTTTTTTGTGTTTCCTAAGGTTGCTTAGCTTTAGCAACCATCTCGATTTGGGTTGACTCCAAAAGTTAGTAGATGTCAACCCAATGATTACGTTCTCAAAGTTTCATTAAGATTTAAAACAGTACACACATACATACACACACACACACAAACAAAACCATTTTTACTCCATCACTGCCATCAATGAAAAAGCCTTACAGCCTTAGTTTTAAGCCTTACAGAAGAAATTTTTGACCAACCAATTCAAAACTGGATGGATGGATGGATGGATGGATGGATGGATGGATGGATGGATGGATGGATGGATGGATGGATGGATGGAT
>JAOXNZ010000177.1:7481753-7500326 GCA_028566095.1 Kryptolebias brasiliensis | reverse complement strand
TTCATGCCTAAAGTGCCACAGTGCTGATCTGTTTATTCTACCATATTTTATTTTATTGAAAATGGAATAAAAGGTTATTTTTTTTATGTTTGAAAATCAATTCAACAGTGTGTTTTTATATCTTTGTACAGATGTTTATTTCTTGGGAATGAGAGTTCAGTCCTGACCTTTTTGCTCTGACCCTTATAAGATACAAATGTCTCCAGGAACAGAGTTAGACGGTTGGAAAAAGCATAAGTATTTATCTAAGCCTCTTTTAGTGGAGCAGAATCAGCCAATTATTTCTCTGTTGGACTCTTTTTCGCTTCACTGGGTGGCAAAAGCAACTTGGCTAGTTGAGCCAGCAACACTGGTGGAATGACCAATGATCCTGACAGACAAAGGTTGAATGGCAGACTGGAGAAAACTGATTGAGAGTGATGACAAAAAGTCACAGGGCAAAGAATGAAGGTTGGAATATTATGTTTAAAAAAAAAAACAGGAAGGCTGAAAGAGTTGGGACCACATTTGTTTCTATGACGACTCGCATCACATTGTGCTTGGCTCTGCAAACGGTGGGTCAGAGAGCGCTGCATACTCAGAATACCACCAGGACAGGTTGTGATTGGTTCAGTGGCTCCGAGGTGGGGGAGGGACGGAGTTGACATGAGGATCTGGTTTGCTTATTGAGCGATGAAAGACGAACAGGGAGTGGGAGGGAACAGCCGACGGTGATGGATGAATAGATAGACGAATGTTACAAGAAGAATTTGAGCAACAACATTAAACAGTCCGACTTAATGCTTCACTGTTCTGTGAAGCTCACAAAATAAACTGCTCTCTTGTGTCCAATATTTTTTTATTAGCCTCTAATCACCACTCAATCCACATTTTGCTTCACACATAACGACTGCCAGTAAGTTTCCTTTGAACTCCAAATTTGTGCTGTACAGGACTAATACCCCTCTCTATAGGAGGACAATAGCAGTAGAACAAAACCTCCACCCTTTCTGTCTCACCTCTTAATGCTGTCCCCAGCCATCGGCCCCTGATTTGGGCCTCGATGTCCAAGTTAAGCCCCTGTATTAAGCAGGGTCTGGTGCTGATGAATGGACCCCAGCTCATCCTCTGCTCCACCCAATAATCCAGCTGATTAGATGGTCCCCCAGATTTCAGTTTACGCAAAAGACAGTCAGGTTTTAGGTTAATTTAGTGGAATGTTTAAAACCTAGGTGAAAATGGTTTTCACCTAGGTTGGTGTCCTGAGTGTCTGAATGTGGACATCTTAAGGGATGAAAGACAACTTTGAAGAATTGTTGATTGGATATAATTGTAAGAATGGATACATTTTTTTTATTGCCTGCCTTTCATGGTGGTGGGTGATCATGTATTTGTGTGTGTTTGTCTGTTGGCAAATTATCTTATGGACTGCTGAAAAGATTTTAAACAAAACTCTCAAAGGATGGACGTCTATAAACTGATTACTTTTTGGAGTCAACCCAATTCAAGATGCCTGTCAGCAACTATTAACCTTAAAAAACACAAAAATGGCTACAACTAAGTCATTTGTACAGATATTGAGCTAAGATTTGGTGTGGAAGTAGCTGAGACTGATTACCAACACATACTTGGAATGTTAAAAGATCATACAAGATCTCTAAAACTTTGGCATAAGAGGTGGTAGGTGATATTAATTTCTTCAAAGAATTCTACTCATGTCAGCATCCTTTTATAAAATTTAAAATCTGCCTCTTTTTTTTTCTTACTTTGTGTGTATAAAATTCCCAGGTGCTGACTTTGCAAAAATGTCTGACCTTTGATCCACATCTTTTCCTCTTCGAGGTTCGACATTCCAAAGGGTGATAGAGCACAGAGAGATGAGAAGGTGATGGATGGGTAAAAGGAGGGGATGGTTGAAATGGAAGAAAAAAGGCACACCAAAAATATTCAAAAAGAAAGATTAGACTCCTGTTCTCGATGAACCCTCCATTAAATCAAGAATTCCTTTGCAGAAAAAAAGGAACTATGGCCGGATCCAGTTTGTGGCATATTTTTCACCAGATTGCGAGCTCACACATCTGACCGCTTCTGATTCTATCATCTCAGCTCTTTATTGGCATTCATTATCCGCCTTATCAAGACTGAAGCACACTCCCAGATTCCTCTGAGCTCTAGAGAGGCAACCCGCCCGCACACACACTCAGACATAAACAACCACACACTTAAATCAGGCTGGGACAGATATGCATGCAGACAATACATGCTGCGTGCCTCGGCTCAGCAAATCATCCGTAAAGCAAGAATACAACTTGTGGCATCCACAGAAGCTTCAAACCCCCACTGTTGATTAATAGAAAGCATCCTGGCATAAACAATGGAAGTAAATCAATGCAGCCCATTACCACAGTGAGGGGAATTCGGCATGCTGAAAGAAAGATTCTGAAAGTAAAAGTGGCAGGATTGGACTTTGTTAGCTTGACTTTTTAACACAGATGCCAAAGCTCTCTTTAAAGGGAGTAACTCCAATCAGTTAATTAAGCTGTTGATGTGAAGCGTTTCAATGCTGAGGCGTTAGAGGGGAACAAAAGGCAGCAGGATAATTAAAACTATTTGCCATTAATAAAAGGCGTTAGCCAGCCTCAACCCCCCACCTCCCCCGGTGCGCATTCAGCAACTGTTCTCTCCACTAAGTGAGCTCCTCCATCACGTTGTGAATAGAGACACTGTATAAAATTGGCGTTGATGAAGCAAATGCAGCGCTTACACAGAAACACTTACTGTGAGAAACTTCAAAAGCCATTCCCAGCCCGAGCCCTTTGACCCGCCTCGCCCACTCCCATTCACATCCCCCAGACTCTCACCCTAAATGGGCTGGGAAGTGGGGAGCATGAGGGCATAATTACACCCCCCTCCAGGGCAACTTTAATACCCTTTTTTGTGTTTTAATTGCACCCCCCTTAGACTCATTTCATGAACACATCAGGACCATACCACAACCAGTTTGTAATCAGGGCTCAGGGTGTGGGGAGTTTGTTTGTGTGCATTTCAGTGTTTGCAGGGGGGCAGACAACCTTGCTTGTTCAGTGGTGTTATCGATTCAAATGCAATTGAAAGTAACAGCGGGGGGAAAAAAAACACTTGAGTGCCAATCTGGTAAACAGAGTGCGACAGGCAAACTGAAGATAAGCACTAAGCCTTCTGGATCGTTGCAAAATGATAATTATTGTTTTCCCCCATCCGAAAAAGTTGACTGCTGCACACTGTATTTAGCATGGTTAGATGGAAGTTTCATCAGTACACAAAAAGAGGCTTGTTTTCTAATAGGTCTGTGTGTTGCCATTGTAAGGGTGTTTCTGGCTTATCTGTCCATCAGCAGTCAGGCAGAGATGAGTAAAACGATGGGGGAAGGGAGTCAAAAAGAGAGCCAGGAGTCAGGCCCGGAGTTTTGGAGCCACTGCGTCTGTCCCATTACATGGGGGTTTCAGGGAGACCTGTGGCAACAAACATCATTTAACTAATGAGCAACTGGTGCCTGGTCTCTTTGATCATTAGTCACAAATATGGACCCTGTCACTAAAACGCCACCAAATGCTACTTGTTACATTAAAGAGGTTTGTATGGGAATTCAGTGGAAAAAAACTACTTTAGTGGGTAACTCTTGTTGCAGCACAGCTTTTGGAAAAAGCATTATTTGTATCTGATTGGTAGATTTTGTGCCTAAAGATTTAAAAGAATAGTTCAGATCTTTTGAAATGAAGTTCTGTGAAACAGTTATGGACAATTAATATCTTACCTGTTGTAGATACTCCAGTTTGGAGAAATACTTTAATTCTGACTTGACTGAGCTAATGGCTAATCTGGACGGGGTCAAGACCAAAGTGGATGGCTGCCATCTTAAAATAACTCCAGTTTTAAAATTTTACTGTCAATTTTACATCATCTGGTAGAAATATTATAATATTTCTGTCAGAAGTGCCCCAGGCTGTACCAAAAGTGCTACCTCTAGCTGCTACTGCAGGCTATTTATGTCTGCAAACAACCAGAGTTCTGTGTAAATAACCATGTAATACAGTGTTGTTTTTTGTTTATGTACCTCTTTTAAATTTTTAACACTGAAGTTATTTTATAATGACAGTAATCCGCTATGGTCTTGGCCCTCAAGCTAGCCATTAGGTTATCAATCTAATCAGATTTAAAATCTTATTTTTCCAAACTGAGACCATTTAAATAGCTACCTACAATAGGTAAGATATTAATTGCTCATGACCTTTCCACAGAACCCCACTTCAAAAGATTTGAACTATTGCTTTAAGGTCCTGAAGGCTTGAGAAGTCATAACTCATAAGATCTGTAGAAAAGATAGTTGGCTGCCTGTTTTTGGAGCTGTTGAAGGCCCAGAGTACCTACACATATTCATTTCAAAAGCAACAAAACTCTATATTACACACACATTCTTCTTGCGTTCTGTAAAAATATTTAGGTCTGTCGAATCTTATTCATTCTTAGGGATCCCCCTGATACTTCAAAACAGTAGGAGGCGGTAAACTGATAGGTATCGCCTGGGAGCTATGCACCAGGGGAGGAAAAGTGTGTATGTGTGGCTTCAGTGGGTGTAAATAGTAGGTAGCTACAGCTTTATGTTGTTGATAGATGGGAATTAGTGTGAAGTGTGTGTGTTGCGAGCGGTCAGCTACTGCGCCGGGCTGGTGATAGATGGCTTTGGCTGTGAAGAGAGCATTAGCTGTGAGCCGCCCCTGGAGCACCCGCTCAGTCGGGAGGAAACTGAAATACCTTTGGTGACAATTCCCCTGGAGATAAACTCATAATATCTCCGAAGGGAAACCCAAGAGGGACCTGAGAGGGTTGAGATTACAACTGTTTGGTCTCAGGCCAGTCGGTCTACAATTACATCTGCTGAGTCTTTTTAAGATCAAACATGAAAGATTATTGATAAAAGCCAAACAAACAAGCATTGCAAGTGAGAATTGCTACAAACACTTGTATTGAAAAGCTGTTTTTTTTTTTCATCATATCAATGTTTGTATCCAATAAACCTAAGTAAATAAATAAGTCAAACTGCTTTGAAATGTTAAATTAATATTTAAGTTGTCTTTTTTTTTTTTAAACTATGCTGACTGTTTATGTGCGGCAGTGTGGAGCAGGCTAAAGATCTGAGTTTTTGAAAGAAAGAAGACGACTGTCGTAAAGAGGGTGGAGGAGTGAAGGGAGGGATGCAGGGAGGAATGGCAGACAGTCTGACTGTCTCTGTATTTGTAATGAGAGGGAATGTTATGGAAGACAGTTACAGCCTTTCACCAAACCCATGCTGTGTGTGTTCATGTGTGTAATTAATGGGTCAAAACATATGTGACAGTTATGGTTCCATACTTGTTCCTATTTCTGTAACAGTCAGGTGTGTCTCTGTCTCTGTTCATTACTTATTCTGATATTTTATCTGTGGGAGTGTTTGCTCGAAGCCTTGCTGATGTCGATACTCATCCCCTGTCTTGATGGGCTAGCTGACTGCTAATGTTTCTCAGTAAACATCGTTCAGCTCCAAGGGGATGCAGGATCAATCAGTGCCAATTCTTAGTACAACAGCAAACTACTCTAGCCTCACGTTTATCCATATTTATGCGCACGTTCTCTGCATATCACTTTTACTCCTTTAATTCCTCTTGAACACACTCGTCTTCTCACACAAACATTCTCTGTCCATCTCTCACTCTCAGGCCTCTGTCTTTCCTCTGATATCCCTGTTGTACATCTGGCATGCAGCCGATCAATATATAATCACCGGTTTTGAGGCTTATATTTATCACTGCTCTAATACTATAACCACGGTTATCAGTCTCCTGCCACTTGTGTAACCTTCCTGCCCCCTGTCTCTTCTCTGCAGGTTCCAAAAGGACAACTATGCTGTAGAGGTGAAGCTCAATGACTACCTGGACATTGTCTGTCCCCATTACCCTCATGGTGAGGTGCCACTGCTGGATGCAGAGTGCTATGTGCTTTACATGGTGGAGCGTGAAGACTACGATTCCTGCAAGCCCCAGTCATACGACCAAATGCGCTGGGAGTGCGGCCATCCGTTTGCCCCTCACGCTCCGGAGAAGTTCTCTGAAAAGTTCCAGCGTTTTACTCCATTTACTTTTGGGAAGGAGTTTCGTCAAGGAGAAAGCTACTATTACATATGTAAGTATGCATGAGCTCTTCTATGTCCATAATCTTTGTTTGGCATGGTACCTCTAAACAAAAGCCTGCAAAGAATGTGGATCTTGTCAGTTTTGTAGGTTTTTGGTCGTAAATTGGCAAGTTAGTCCAAACCAAAGGGAGTTACACACTCCCAACTATTAACAAAAAATGCCTCCAAATTACCTGCATTCCAGTTTCCTTTGAAGTTGCATGTAGAAACCTAGAATGACGCCACACTAAGGCTCAAGAAAGTGAACATAAACAACATTTAAGGACAGTTTACTGTTTTTTATGCATAAGTGCTGCCATGTTGGACTATGGAATAAGAGTTTACTTAAAGTCAAATTCAATTTAAAAGAGCATTTCAAATAAAAAAATTTAATAAACTAATATTTTAATGTCCCAAATTATTTGGAAAACACAATCACCTGTATAAACATGTAAAACATTTGCACAATATCTGCAAGGAGGCTATTTTTATTGATTTCCCACAAGAAAAGAGTGGCTGTTTCAGATTCCATCACCTTCAATCAGATAATGACAAAACATCAATATTTATTTTAATCCACCCCGAAGGATTGTCTGTCTGTCTGGCTGCAAATCTTACCCTCAAAACAAAGTATGATCAGAAGCTGGAGCATCAGCAATTTAAAGCTTAACATTCATAAGATGTTTTCAAGGTTTCCTGAGTGTTTTGTTCCTTTAGAATGTGTACAAAGGTCATGCAATTTTGTCACCCTGACCATGGTTGTAATTAGATAAACGGCAGGACAAGACAAACTTGTGTCTGGTCACAGATGGCCTCTCAAAGCTTTGTGTCTGCGTCTTTCTGTTGCCAAGAATTTCAGCAAGTGTGTGTGTTTGTATGTGTGCAGGCATGAAGGTGGATTAAGGGGAGGATAAGTGCATTAGTCTGGGTGTTAATGACTGTGTTGCTATTGTTTCCCTTTTTCCCTGCAGCCAAACCTTTGCACCACCACGGCCAAGAGTGTCTCAGGCTCCGAGTGGACGTCATCGCAGCCGACGGTGAGCTGAGCCTCCCTCTTGGATGAAAGGAGAATATTTGTGGTCAAACCCAAGCAGACTGCCTGATAGTGTTTGTCTTTTCTTTCAGGCTCTCAATCGGCCCGAGTGGCTAACGGAGGCACGGGTGGGGCTGGAGTTGGAGCAGGGGGTGGTGTTCACAACCCCTCCAACAGACCGCCTGCAGGTATGTTGGATCCTTTGTAATTATCTCTGACAGTAGTAAGCTAATGCAGGCTCATACGGGAGCACTTTGAGGTGTAAACTAACATCTTGTCTTTGTTTTCCACCTTCCAACAGATGACCCAGTGGTAATCCTGCCAAACATCCAGAAGAGCATACGGACGAACTCTGCAGTGGCATCTACATCGTTCTCATTCCTCTCATTATTAGTCCCGTTACTGCTTTTGTTGCACTGAGAGGACAGAAGGTTTTTTTTGTTTTGTTTTGTTTGGTTTTCTAGGGACTACAATGAAGACAGTACATGGAGTTGGGAACCACGGACTTAAAAAAATAAAATAAAATGAAAACATGAATACCCAGTGCAGGCCACGGGGAGAAACTTTCAAACCTTGTAAAGTACAGACAGACTTTCTCATGCAACATGTTCGTTTGAGACAAAAATTTTGGTGCTTTGTCCTATTTTTCAGAAGATTTCAGTATTTTTTGTGGGGGGAAAAAAAACAACAAAGCTCTCCTTGAGTTGTACTTTTTGGGGCTATTCGAAACAAACTTTGGAGGACGACACATTGCTTGGAAAGATATGAAGCTGCAGAACCTAAGGTGGATGAAAAACAATCAAAAGCACAAACTGGACTATCTTTGAATTAGATGTTTTGGTAGAATAAATCAGCATTTAAAGACAAACCTTTGGAGCCAAAGATCAGCCCCCTCTCCAACTTGTACTCTATTCCACCTTTGAGTATTGTGTACTACTTGTCGTATTATCATTGTTACTGAGTGGCGTTGATGTCTCAAGTGGTTCTCTAAATGTAGCATTTTTACAGGTTCTCCTTTGCAGACCATGTGCTTACATACTGTAGCACTAACACTGCACACAGCACACACACCAACACACTACATGGCATCACTTATGTGTACATTCTGTGAAGATCATTTATGCCGTTTGCAGCTGAGAAGTCTTACTGTACATGCGCTTGCAAAATGATATGTTTACTGACGGAAAGGACTTTTCCTGTCTCCAGAGGTGGAGGTAGTGATGTGTGAAAGGGAATGAGTGTGTGAAAATGTGAAGATGTGCCTGAACTGTGGAGTGTTTGTTTTAAGAAGAGTGTTGAGACAAAATGCTTTTTTATGCCAAAAAGCAAACACTGGCATGTTGAGTGTGTCGCAGAGAGGCTGGACTTCTCTGGTTCTTGCCCCCGTTGTAGGTTAAACATGACATGAAGGGCTGTATGAAATTATTCTTTTAAAAAAACGAAAACAGAGTTTAGATCATTTAATGTTGTAGTCACCAGTTCACAACAGACAAGGCACTGCATCGAACAGAGTTGCTAAGCTCATCTTCACCTGACAGGCAAAGCACAACAGTGTATGACTGCCACCATTTTTTTTTTTTTACCTGAATTCTTGTTGCCTACTTTTGTACATGTGTAAATAAGAAAAGTGTAAAATATGTGCATATTTCTATGTAAATATATAGAGATTATATGAAAGATTGGTTTGATAAATGTGAAAGATTTTCATGTGAAATAAAAATGATATTTTTTTGAAAACCAGAACAGATTCTTGTGGTTGTCATGGCAGCGTGGCTTTGGGGGATGAAGGAACAGTGTTTGCTCTTTTTGTTCCAGACCAAATGTCTCAAGCAACTATTGAATAAATTAGCATTGAAACAAATTTTATCTGCACAAAAACATAAAGACAGCCAATAAATGAATCTCACTGAACAGTGATCTCCAGACCTTTTTATTAAAGCACATGTACAACTACAGTTGGATCAATGTTGGAATATACTGTATTCCTCAGAATTAAATTTTCTGTTAATCATTTATTCAGCATCAAATGTGTTTAATCTTCAGACTCTCATGTTCTATTAGCCATAGTTACATGGGTATATGAATTTCTTCATTCCAACTGTTAATATCGCCCGCCACTGAAGGCGAAGCGGTAATAATGTTCTTGCCCGTGTGTGTGTTTATAGCTTAAGCAATATCTCATGAACCAGTTGACAGATTTAATGAGCCTCTCAGAAAGTAATCATTGGAGGGGCATTTACAACTGAATAATTTCTGGAGGCAATCCAATTAAAGATAACCACCACATCTAATTAATTGTATTCAACACAAAAATGGCTATAACTCAGTCAATTTTACAAAAATTGAGCTAAAACCTGGTGTGGTTGTAGCTGAGCGTCACCCCCAGCACATACTCTGAGCCTTAACAGATCGCACAAGATATTGAGGAAGCTCGTGCATAACGTTATTTTCAAGGTTTGATCAGAACGGCTATAACTCCTTCATTTTTTGACATAAAATGATCTTAGTTTCAAACTCTTTCAGCAGGTGATATGCAACCTTTCAAAGAATGCTAGGCCTATATTTTGTTAGAGTTTCAACCTTAACTGTTTAAATAAACACTAAACTGATAAGATTAGGCATAATTGATTCAAAGAATTTAATTAGGTTTAAATGTTAAAATGGATTCTGTCTGATCATGCACAAGCTTTGGTGTAAAATATGAAGGAAAGACCTACAACACCATGACATTGTTATGTCTGTTTTTCCTTTGGATAGAAGTAAATCTAATAGACTGTACAAATGTTAGTGTCAGTTACTGAGAGACTCTCCTATAAGACCTGTGTACACTAAGTGTTTGAGACAGAATATCAATAGTATTTCTGCAAGAATAGTTTAAAGGAAAAGGTTTTGATAAGGGAAAAGAAAGGACAAAGTGTTTCTATCAGTAATTATTTGTGTTTGAGAGCGAGAAGAAAAAGAGCAAGTGCGAGGGAAGTTTTCAGACTGAAGTTATGTCTACCACAACACCTGCATCTGCGATAGAAGAAAACATGACGTTGCACGAGCTGCAGCATTTATCTCAAAGCAGCTTGGTGCCAAAGAGCATGGCAGCAGACTCTGAGTGCGATGCTCCAATACGCAGTAACAACTCTGAGAAAGTAATAGTGACACTTCGTTTTCTCCTTGGCTGAGCTCCTCTCTCACAGAAAGTGGAGTACTCGACCTTTCCTGATAACTTTCCTAAAGCATGAGGAGCAAACGGATTACCACGCTTCTGTTGCATCGTTATAATTGGGCCATGCAGGATTACTGCAGCATGTAGAGCACATATTTATCAGCATCCAGCCACAGCACATTGCCCTTGGTTACACTCCTAATGGGTGATGGGGTAAATATTCATGACAAAGAAAGTAACATTCAAACTTCCCAGCTTCTTCATCCTAAAGGAGAGGGGGGAGGGGGTCGCTTTTTTTTTTTCCAGAATTAAGGTGATTTTGAGCTTTCAGGAAACCAAACCCATTCCTCCTTTTGATTACACCAGAAAGATCTCTGAGGCAGCCAATATCAGAGATAATGGCTCCAACAAACTAATGTGACAGGAGGCAAATAGAATCAAGGCGGAGGTAGTCTGAGAAAGGAAAACGCAACCTAAACGAGATAAAGGAAAAGAGAGATCCAGGCAATGTTTAGGATTACCTGTGGCAGGAACATTAAATGCACAGATGTGATTCCTTTGCTGCCTTTATTTCAACTTCATGCTGAGTTTTCACACACACCCACCCACACACACACACACACACACACACACACACACACACACACACACACCTATTTTCTCCAGGCTTGTCTCAAAGCTATATGACAAATCACTGTTCACATCACTCCTTCTCTTACCTCTCCCTTCCCAGGGGGAGCTTTACGGCCGTGACAGTAAAAACAGCTGTAGCACCAAAAAACTGGTGCCACAGCTTAACAACTCCCCAATGTTTTCAAAGAGGTGCCCATAAATTGCGACAGTCGGACAGGCCCCTTAACCGCCCGACCCCGGAGGAGGCTCGGCTGAGCAGAAGCTCGTCAAGAGAGAACAATTCTTTTTATTTACGCACTCGTTCAACAAACCGACTTGTGCAAATGTGGACAGCAAGTGTGAAATGTTTAACACTGTAATAAAAGTTATGGGCTGTGAGGAGATAAACATGGAGCACAAAAACAGGAACAATGTTTTTACAGGCTAGGTACCATATTATTTAGAAGCAAGGCTTTGTATGTTGAGATTATGATCTAAAAAGATTGAGGACAACTTGATTCAGACTTGATCAACCTGTCTTTTCAAATCTTATTGGGTATGAATGCAATGCATTTTGTGGTAAACCTTCTCTTTTGCCCTCTAGTGAAGCCTCCTTTTCACAGCTGACTTCGACAGCTACGTGCCTGCTTTCTTTAGAGAGTTTATCACATGGTTGGATGTTGGCAAAACATTTTTTTTTTTGCACCGAAGAGGATCCTGCAATTATCCACCACTGTTGTCTGCTGAGGGCGTTCAGGACTTTTTTATGTCCCACGGTTCACCAATGTTCTTTTGTTCTCATGAACAAAACTGCTGGTTTGGCCGCCCCTAATGTTCTTACTATCCATCTCATGGGTTTGTTTTTAGCTCTTTTGTGCAAGGTGAGCTTTATCATTGTGAGCGTTTAGGAAAACCTCCAAAGAACTAGTTGATGATGGGGTTTCTATCCTGCTGTTTTAGACAATTATGGCTTAAAGCTGAGCTCAGTGCATAAAACTTATAAGAATGTGGCCAACAAACAAATATTAAGCTGCAATTACTTTTACTGAAATTATGACAACACGTAAAAAAGATGTTGTGTACAACAACTAAAAGATTTCATAATTTTATTTCCCAAAGATATTTCACTTAAGCAAATATGTAGTGTGTAAGCACAGCAAGCATGTGGTTACAGTCTGTGGCAAGTATTTCTGCATAGGTACATAGGAGTCAGAGAAACTCTGACATAAAACACAAAAACATGCACTGTTTTACTTTGAACGCTATAGTTTCAAAGTAAATACTTTTAAATGTTTTAGAGATGGATAAATATTGAAACACAAGGTCTGAAGATGTAATTCATACTTTTTTACTCTGATTTGTATATGAATATTCACATATTAAAGCTGATGTTTGGCTCTTTATTTATTACTGCTTTACAAAAGTCACAAAACCAAGACAGGAGAGCTAAGAACCTAAATCTAGAACATGGTCCAGAGGGATGCAGACATAGGTAACACAGTCTAATAAAATAAATCAAAAGCTGGTGCAAAAGTGGAATAGACAACAAAATAACACACAAAAAAAACCCTCAAACATGTGGAAACTAAAGCAAAACACATCAGGGTAAAAAGGATCAGAAGTAAGGAAATAATAAATTCACAAATGAAAACTGGGGCTACACACTGAGGGAAATAACCCTAACAGAAAAACGTGTGAATTTACCATGTTTTTCATGTTATGACAAGAGCATGTTGAAAAAGCTCAGAAATCCTGTGATAAATATATTTAAAACCTGTGTTTCATGTCTTAATTTGACATGTTTTCATACTGTATGTGATTATCCATATCTGAAGATCATGGTTTGAGACATAAAAACTTGTATTTTAAACATTATGTTGCATGTGAAAACATGCCATTTTAAACATGTGAAGCTCATGTGTGAGTTTTTTTTTCAGTAGGGGAACAAACATAAAAAACAGGTGTGCTATTTACAAACTTACTGACTTACAAAATAAGAAACAGGTGTGAAAATGAGAGAAGGAAGAATGGACAATGAACTGACTCTACAAAATAAAACAGGAAGTAAAGGTTATGAAACAGAAGAAAAATAATAAAATAAAAAACAAAATCTAAACTTAAACCTTGAATCCATAATAAAATAAGTGCAACCTGTTACATTTAAAACATTTTTTCTTAGCTGGATAAAGAATATGATGTGAGGAATAGTTTCTTCAACGTAGTTTCTTTTTATCGTAGCAACTTTAGGAACCCAGTTTTGATTTGTTGGGAACTTTGTTTTACAACTAAATGTACATTATTTTTCTTGCATGGCAAAAACACATAGTTATATGTTTTCATTAAGGTGCGCCTGAATGTGTTGAATGTAATAAATCAATGTAGGAATGTAACAAATAAACTGTCTTCCTTCTATCATTTATATTCTAACAGAGCCATAGTTATGCTGACCATGTGTGATACTAAAACCTGGGAGATGGTAATGAAAGCTACATTTCAGAGTACATTTGGCAGGACCAGCTGGTCCATTTCTGCGTATCTGGGCTGAGTCAAATCTCCTATCAGTAGAACACATAACCAGTCCCTGTCCGCCAGTCTGCGTATGTTTTCGCTCACAAAAGCCAGGAGTATCTGCCTTACAGGACCTCTGGGAGGTCACCTAATGGTTTTGTAGCTATTTGGAGCATTTATAAGCTGCCAAACCGCCCTGAACAGAAACCCAGTATCCTGTGAGTATCCAAGCAGCTGTTCATAAGCAGCGCAGAGACAAAAACCTGAACCAGAAGTGACTTTTTTTTTGCCTCATTCACATTGTTTTTAATGCAGCAATGATCCATTTAATGTTCGGATTAAACAGCCTTTTAATGTTTCAAAAGTGCCTTTATTCCTTTTCTGCTTTAGAGTGTTAAAGCTTCACGTGACAGCGGGTTCAAATGAGGCTGTTGGGACGGAAACACCTTGGTTTTACAGCGTAAGCTGGAACTTCGGGGCCACTAAGGGCGCGCTTTGGTCCCCTGCCATGGTTGGCGGTCGGGGTGTGGTCTCCTCTTCCCGAAAAGTTCTGTCAATTGCTGTCCCCACTGCCAGGGTCATCTGTCTTGTTCATGCTCATTTTATTTGGTTTCCTGTCTGTGTTTTGCACTCACTTTCCTTTTTTTTTATTCATTTTAAAAACTATATATCTGTGCATTTATTTTAGCCCATCTAACTCACAACTCAGTGAAGTATATTGTCACATTTTTACATAAAACAAGTCAAATCTCTTTCAGCTAAAGGCCTTGACTCCTTCTTACGTTCCGTCCGTCTTGAGATGGGTTTGAGGTTTTGCTGTGAAACGTGTGGGTGGGGAAAAAGAAGCCTTCTCAGAGGACAAAAATGATAACCTATCATTTTTTAGTCTCGGTTCTCAGCCTCGTGAGATAGATTTGTTTTCAGCAGTGTCACAGAGTGTCTCTAGGAAAGTCTCAAGGTCTCTGAGGGGCCATGCAGCAGGTCTGAACCTAAATCCTCAACAAGTTTCCTCTCATTTGTCAGCTCCTCCTCTGATTTAGCCTCTCACTCTTCCACCTTGGAGAAGAGGATGAAAAATGTTCAGTGTTTCTCATCTTCAAAACCCTGTCCTGGTGAAGACAAAGGACTTTTAAAAAGCAGCTGAGCTTCTCTCTGACCCCAAATCTGACTTTGACACAAAATCTACAGGAAAACAGCTTTGTGGCACAAGAATGTGTTAATGTTTTATTTACAGCACACAACAAAACCAGCCTTGTATTTTTTGTGTATGAAAAGTCTTAACTTTGTCTTTTTTTAAATACTTTGAACTTGGGTTAAAAAAATGCAATTCATATACTTTCAACTAATACTTTATTGGATAATATTGCAAACACAAAATATGAAACGCTGAACCTAAAAAATAGTGTTGTTTTATGAGAAATGTGGCTCATATTTACAAGTAAATTTGGGGACTGAGGCAACTAAGTGCAAAATTAAAAGTGAGAGCCACACTGTTAGAATAAATTTAGCATGTAGCTTAAAGCAACACTTTCTTTCAAAACAATGTCTTAGATTTAGAAACTGCATTTTTCTAACTGGCCCCTCTTCCTTAGTCTGGATGAAACAGTACCCATGGTTTCCAAATAAAAACAAAGGTCATTTTCTTTAAATGTTTGTTTTCATACTGCAATGTTTTATCTCCTTCTTTTTAAATGGATGTTACTATATGTTCTTTGCAATGTGCAAAATTACGGGGTCTAAGAAATCTTTAACACAAAACAAATTTCTCAGTCCCATCTCAAGTAACTTTGATACTTGAAGCGACAGGCAGCTAATTTCAATCAGGAAGTACTCATTTTTGCCCGTCACCATGAAAGGCAAGTGACTATAACTGCCTGTGTCTGTGTGTATGTGTTTGTACATCTGTTAGCAAGTAATAAAAAGTAATACTTGAATGTACAATTGGTTAACTTTTGCAATCAACCCAGTTTAAGATGGCCACCGCAGCTAATTGACTTTAGCAAACAGAAATGACAACATTGTCATTTCACAGAGTTTGAGCTAAAAGTTGATGTAGAAGCTGAGAGTCTTCCCCAACACACTTTCTGAGCACTAACAGATCACACATCTTTGTTTAAAACTTCTGCACGCAAGGCAGCTGGAGTTAGGAATTCCTCTAAGTAAAGCTACTTTTTTCATTCCTTGATGTATTTTTGATTTCTCTGAGAATAGTCTAGCACAAAGTTCATCTGTGTTGGTATTTCACCAAAAAAGGAAGAAAAAGTTAATTTCCTTTTCAGAAAAGAAGTATAGTTATCTACAACTTATTGAATTACTTTATAAGAAAGCTCACGCAAGAAAGAAACCTTAACCTGAAATTTGAACCAGCAACAGAGGATAATAGGCTCTCAGTTCAGTTCTAGCCCAGTCTTACAGCAGCTATGGAGTCAGATAACAATTTAAGGCCTGTTCCTGCCGCTCGGCTGAAACGATGCCTCCTATTAATGATTCTAAAAGCTGAATCTTAAAGAACCAAAATTGTGTCTTTCTCACACAAGGAGCCAATCTTTAAACTCCATGTAAGACTATATAGACAAAAATACCATATTATTATTCAGGCAGTATGTAGTTTTTGCTCAGCGCCTATGTTTTGAGCTCCATCAGGTGCATCCTCTTTTGTGAATACTGCCTCTCATCTGTGCAGGTGGTCGCCTCATGTTTGCTGCAAATAAAATGCTCGGAAATTTAAGAACAGAGGCAAAAAAGCTGGAGTATCTGAGGTCATCTGTGGTGGTTTTCACAGACATTTTCTGTCTGTGCGTCAGATTACGTCTACTTAGACCTGCTATTATGAGAATGCTGAAGTCTGGAAGGGAGCTTATGTATTGTATGCTTCCACAAAGGGATTAAAAAATGCTTACATGTTGTTAAATGCCCTGGAAATAGGACTGTAAAATGTTTAACCTGTTTAACCTGAAATAAAGAATGTTTTTGTCTGATATTCTGGAAAGAAAATATGAGCAAGTTATTTTTTTTAAAGTTTGTTTTGTTGAGAAATTCAGACAAAGAAAAGTTACTAAAACCTTCATAAGTGGCTACAAGTGAGAACATAACTGCCTTTGGTGTAATTGCCAAGTCAAAAGATTTTCTAAGCAACCAGTTGCTTTTCATCCAGTCTGCTCAAGCAACAGCTTGCAGAGATTCGGGGGGGTTGGGAAGTTGACGTTGCAGCCAAGCAGCACAACAGGCAGAGCTCTCACAGAGAGAGTTGCCAACCCTTTCACATTTGTTCAAAAGTTATGGGATCTTTTGAAGCCGTATAATGATGCCTTTGGTGAAGTTATGCTTTGTTTATTCGCAGCAGGGACTCTGTGAAAATGAGCATAAGCAGCCTTTTAAGGCTCACTAAAAAAATATAACTGCCAACCTCAATCACTTCAGAGTTATATGCTTAGGTTTCTTTTTCTGGATCAAATGTATGCAACTGCAAAGAGGTAAATGTCGAATAATGTGTTTTACATGTCATTACTTGACAAAGGGATAAAGGGGATCTGTATTTTACTCAGAGGTGGGCATTAGGAGGTTTGAGCTGAAGCCTAAAGGCAATGTGGGTTACGTTTGAAGAAGAAACTCATTGTATAACTACATATATACTTCACAGATGTACCTGATGCCCACCCCAAGCCACAAACAGAAATCAATTTAGAAAATAAATTCCTATTTAATTAATTTTCTGCAAAACCTCAAGGACACTGAACAAAGGAATGTAAACTTCTTTACAGATAAAATCTAAAACTGTCTGCACTGACAGGCTTTATGTCTCCAGACACACAGAATGTCTACTTTGAAACCTTTAGATTGAAAGCATTTTTAAACAATTTACTGTTTTCGTTTACATTTGCTGGGATTTAGGCAAACTGCAACTAGTTGCAGATAAGAGCGACATAAATGCTACAGTGTTTGCAACCAAAGTTTGTATATTTTACGATCCATTGAGAAATAAACACGATTAGAAAAAAAACTGACTGTTTTCAGAGATTTGTAACTCACAGAAATGCATATTTAGCCATTCAGTGTTCCTTTTCATAAACATTACACCTCACTGGAACAACAACAGTGACTTGGACTTTGTGAAGTGTGATTGTAATTTATGTTCAAACTGCATCTGCTGAAAAAATATGGTGTTAATTTAGAGCTCAGCTTCATTTAGCAGCAACAGTTTTTGGAACAACTTTATGAGTAGACTGAACTGTGAGTGTAAAACTGTTCAGTCCTTCCTAACAAGTCTTTAAGTTTCTACAGTCCTTTTAAATGTCCTACAGCTTCAAGCCCTTTTTTCTCAAGTCTTCTTTAGCTTCTTTTATCTGCTCCTGGAGCTCTCTGGCTGCCTCTTCACAGTCATTGAAGGTGGCCAGCCGGTATCCCACCGTGGCCAGGGAGTAGCAGCCGAAACACACCAGCAGGTAGACGGGCATCGGCCAGGCGACCTCCCGGTACGCCGGCGGAAAGCTCAGGCCCAACAGGTCGAAAGTGACCAAAGCCCAAGCTGTGGCCAGCAGCAGCACGCCGCACGACCACTGCATCAGTTTCGTCATGGTGAAAAAGTTCCTGACGGGGTTTTATAAACGACCTGTCGGAGAATAAACCGTGTTAGCACCGTCACGTAGCAACAGCGTCAGCAAGTCGAGCTAAAACACACCGAAAAAAAAAAACAAACAACACGAAGTTGTAATAAGTAAAAAAGACTAACAAAAGCAACAAACTCACTAAAATAAAAAGAGTACAAAATAATTGTGTTTAATACATGTTACAGACAAAATAAGCCAGTGTGTTTACCTCCTTTCAAACGCCACCTCAGCTCTGCGCAGAATAATGACGTCGAGTTCGTGAAGCATTATGGGAAATGTAGTGATAGTTATGGCGCTCTGAAATACCAACAAATTAGTTTTATTTTCTGGATGAGCTGTTTTTTTTACTGTAATAAAGTACTATCTATCGATGTATATTTCCTTAAAAAACGTTTAATCTAAATTCATTCACTGAATAAAATAATAAAAACTTTCATTCATTTTCTTCTCTGTTTTTATTTTTACATCTGCATGTTTTATGTTTTTGCATAGT
>JAOXNZ010000177.1:7454228-7470802 GCA_028566095.1 Kryptolebias brasiliensis | reverse complement strand
TTAAATCTCAGCTCAAAACACATTTGTATTCAGCGGCTTTTCATTCGGTATGAGATGAAAATTTTATATTATTTTAATGTTTTTTTGTTTGTTTTTTTTTTGTTTTTTTTACTGTTGCCATGAAAGGTGGGTGGTCACATAACTGCCTCTGGCTGTGTGCCGGTGTTCATCTGTCTGTCTGTTAACAAAATATCTAAACTCTCTCAAAATGGCTGCCACAGCTAATCAACCTGAGCAAAAATGTCTATAACTCAGTCACTTTTACAGATACTGAGCTAAAGTTGGGTGTGGTAGTAACTGAGAGTCTCCCTTAACACATAATTTAAGTACTAGCAGATGGTTTAAAACTTTGGCCTGCACTTTTGTATTTACTTGTTTTCTTCCTGTGATTTTTTTAATTATCTTTCTGTGCTTTTTTGTTTGTTTTTTGTTGTATTTACAGTTTTGGTCAATGGCTGTTGTTTTTATATGTGCTTTATAAATAAACTAGAGCTCCAACCTGACTGTACACTGCCAACAGTTGTGTATTGCATTGTTATTTTGGCAGAAGTATTCTAATATTCATGCTGGAGGTATCCATGGCCAGAAGTGCTATAGCTAGCTGCTGCTACTATTGCAATTAATAAATAGAATTCTTTGTTAATACCTGTGTAACAGGAAATTGACAGCTATGTAAAGGTTAATAAATAGCATTAGCACACACCGCTTTGAAATTATTGCAATTGAAGTTGATTTAAAATGTCAAACCAAATCCACTTTGGTCTTGACCCTGATCGGTTTAGCTTTTAGCTCATCAAACCGCTCAGAATTAAGCTCCATTTCTTCAAACTGATGTCATCCATAGAGTTATCTACAACAGGTAAGATGCTGACTGCTCGTAACCGTTCCACAAAACTCCCCTTTTAAAGATTTGACCCATTACTTTAAGGTAATGTAGCAGCTAATATGTTGTGTTGGTGTCTTCTTTTATATTTCCCTCACTGTCTGTTTTCCAGGCCTTTAGCCCAGACATTCATGATAACTGTTTTGACTCAGCATATAAACAATATGTCCCACTTCAGGCTGCAGAAACCACACACTGCTTTCAACAACCAGATCAGGTCTTCTGAACATGTGCTTTAGCTTTATGTTGTTTAAGACAGTCGGGTTAGCAGATTCCTAAAGACTACCCTGTGTGTTCTCCAGATGGCACCACACACCGGCTCCCAGAGCTCATACACGGCTCCTTCAAAAGGTTCAGATGAACCCTCACCCCCTCCCCTCTACACGTAGAAAAACATAAACTAACTGATGATCATGGCGATTATGAATTGGTAATTCCTGCATGGGCTTTAAAAGAATGCCCATGCTGTGAGCTTTAATACCCAGCAGAGGGATTATGGAGACCCCTACATGTGGTGTTGTGACTGCATACCTCCAGTCAGACTAAACCCAATCTGTTACAGATTTGGACTAAAGAAGAGAGGTGCAGCGAGCACATGGGGGTGGGTGGACGGGTTGTGCTGTACAATATTCATGCTCCACCATACATTCCAATTTATCTATATCATCAGGGATCAGAGCTAAGACCCCCCTTCTTTGGAGGCTGTATTTTTATCTGTGTGCTTCAGATCATTATAAAAGAACCTTGGCTTACATTGAAGCTGTGTGCACTGTTTTTTTTGTTTTTTTATTCTCCCCTTGTGGTTAAGGCAAACCCCAATCCCCATACAGTTTCCTCCTGAATGTGGGTCCAATTAAGCACATATGTGCATTTTCATACTGAAACTCATAAAAGGTAAACTCCAACCATTAACATCGGATTTACATGAGGAATGCCAAGCGCCCGCATATGTGAGGTGTGTTGATATTTCTTATCAAAAGCAGATGTAGATCACTATTCATCACTTTTATCTGGGTTGTTTCATTGAGAAATGATCTCAGCAGTGATGTTGTTTTTGATAAGAGGAGAATTCCTTTCATTTCCTATCAGGAGAGGCCAAATATTTCAACATATGAAGGTATTTGAGGCATGTAAAGTCTGTGCTCTGTTTAGAGTTGTGATTAGCCAACAGGTGGCATCTTGTACTGCAAACTCAACTCTGGTTCTGTTCAGGGTATTAGAAGTCTTGTAGGACCAAGGACCAAGTCATTATCACCCGCTGCCGAAGGTGAAGGAGGAGGAATAATGTTTTTATTTGTGCTTGTGTATGTGTTCATGTATTTGTCTGTTACCAGAATATTTCATGAACATCTGGACGAAGTTTAATGAAACTCTCAGGAAGCAATCACTGGATGTACAAGTGATTAACTTTGGAGTCAACTTGATTCAAGATGACTGCCACAGCCAACTGTTCTCAAAAAACACAAAAGTGGATTTAACTCTGTCAGTTTTACAAATATTGACCTAACATTTGGTGTGGTTGCAGAGGAGAGTCGTCCCCAACAAATATTCTGAAGGTTACAAGATTCTTTAAGATCCATTCTTTCATCTCTGGTTCTGCTAACAAAATATCTCGTGAACCACTGGACAGATTATAATGAAACCTTCAGGAAATAATCATTTGGTGTACCTCTATACCCGATTAACCTTTGGAGCCAACTTAATTCAAGATGGTCACCATAGCCTGACCTTGGAAAAAATAACAATTCCTAAAACTCAGTCAATTTTACATATATTGTGTTGAAATTTGGTGTGGTAGTAGCTGACAGTCATTCACAACACATACTCCAAGCGCCAACAACACATGTTGCAATATTGCAATGAGACTGCACATAAGGTAAGCTATAACTTCTTTCTTTCTCAACATAAGATGATCTTAGTCTAAAACAGTGGCATGAAAGGTGGCAGGTAATATGCATTCATTCAAAGAATGCTAGGCCTTTAATTTAGATCTGTTATTATGTGAATTGTTGCATGAATGTTAACAGTAAAGTCTGATGTACTGATGATTCCTAATCAACCCCTCATCCATGTAATTCCATATAAACCTAGATGATTTAGTGAGGGAGTTGAAAAAGCGTCCCGTGCTGTCTTGTTAAATTTTAACAGCTGTTGTAAAGGTTTTGCGAGCTCCTAATGTGATTTAATGTGATGACTGTCATTGGTCAGTTAGCGATTTATGCATGGTTGTAATTTTTGAAAAGTTTTAGTTACATAAATGTTGTGTTATTCAGATTTTCTCCTCTTATCTTCGTGTACAGCCTTCTTCACAGCCTCCATGTTGCCAAACTAAATTTAGTATAGGAAAAGCAACAAACTGTGCTGTTAACTGAGAGCGTCAAAACCAAAAAGCAGCAGATGGATGATAAATTAAGACAAACCCAACATGTGGCTTTAGTGCTTTGTTTAAACAGCGTGTGTTGCCAAAATAGCCTCTTTGCACTAATTCTGCATGTCTGCGAAGCTCTGGTTTTATAAGATATCCCCTCATTTGACTCGTTGTTGGTGAAGAGCTTTACCTTTGATGTCGATTTAAAATCTTTGTTGATATTGAACTGGATTTAGATCCAGGAAAGGTCAGGTCATCAATCCATTCAGTGACCCTTTTGTCCTCGGAAAATATGAGTCTCATCAGGACATATATGTACATGTTTCATAACAGGATAAAAATGATCACTCAGCAGAGCTTTGTATTGATTCGTTGTGAACTTTCCTTTTGAGGACAAGTGGACCTAAACAACTAGTTACAACATAACAGAATCACAGAATCCCCTCATTGTAGGCAATAGTGGTTCAGGGCTTTATTATCTTTGTGTTACTCACAAATGCAACGAATATGGTAAACAATAAACATCTTTTTCCCACATCTGTTAACTAGAGCATTTAGTTTTTTTCACCATTGACCTTCCAGCATATTACATTTGTCTTTGTAATGAAGGGTTTGTGCATGGCTGTCCTGCTATAAAATCCCTCTCTGTGTAATTCTCATTGGATCATTCATGCTCACACAGTTTAATCACACAGACATTCTCATTTACCACTTGAAGTCACCCCTCTCTTTTCTGTTTTACTACCATATACTAGTGTACAAGTAAAGGTCATTAATGCTCATTATATGTCACCTTTCTTGCATCACACACACAGCATGCTTTAACTTGGAGAATTAAAGGTGTAAAACGGCACATGAACATTCTCTAAACTTAAGCAAGTTCTGTCTGAACCTACAGACAAACTGTAGGTGAATCTAAAAAAGATATTAGTTTTTTGTCAGATTAACATTTGTCATTAGAAATCATTTTATTTACATTTTAAAAGTACTCACTGCAAAATATGAAATTAAACATAAAAAAAGCCTATCCTGATTTATATCAAATGATGTGGTTTAAAGGAGTTTATTACAGGAGTTTTCCAGACATATTGATGTGCAGTTTTGCAATGTGTGCCCACACTCAATGTCTTGAGTCACATGATTGACCTACATTAAGCTGGCCTAGTGTCTGTGTATAGGTAAACAAATATGGTGGAATCGGAAAAGCAAAAGATCTCAAAGAAGACTTTTAAGTGGAAATACAAGAGTGAATCTGTTGCTAAACACAAAAGAAAAGAGAAAAATTGAGTAAGACAACCATCAAGAATAAATATCAGGATCAAGCAGGGCGGTGAAGCATCATAAAGACAGAGCTTGGCATTCAAAAATGTGGCTTTTGCAAAACGTCTGTTAGATAAGTTTAGCGTTTGACCTGTTTTCAGTCGGGTAAACAGATGCACGTTAGTTGGCCTCCAGTCACAAGTTTTGCTTATAATTTTTTAATTTAAGCACACATTAACCACATATTTAAGAAAAATGATTTGTTTTCTGCTTTATGGTCTTCGTGGCTTTGAAATTAAGGTGATTAAAGAAAGTTATTTGGTCATCAGACTAAACGCAGCTCTACAGTAACTACCTGAAGTACCATATAATTTTCTGAGACCTTTATTTTTGTTTAAAGTAATGAAACTTTATTTTTATGTGTGTGACTCATGTGGTCTTTGTTAGGAGTTTTTATAAAGAAATATTTGCTCCTGCCTTTAAATGCTGTTATGGTCATTAAATAATACAACACCTAAAGATGCTTTGTTTTGATGTTTAAATGAAAAATCTTTTCCTCCACTTTTGCTTGAGACACTTCCTATTAAAATACAAGTCATAACATAGAGTTTAAGTTAGTATTAACTGGGTCTGCTTTGTATTTTTATACACAACAAAGGGTACAAGTTGACATTAATTGCTTCACTACACCATCCATTGCACCAATTTAAATTTTCTGCATTTGTTCATGTTTCTCCGCTATCTTTCAATTTGTCACCTGTTTTAATTATGTATAAGCAAATCTGTGGGGAATTAAAGCAGGGAAATATGGAAAACGCTCATGTTTGCCAATATCCAATGACAAACATCAATTTCCATTAACCATGCCTCTCAAATATTACAATTCTGACCATCTTTTTAGAGCCAGCCCAGACGAAGATGGATTGTGCTCTGCTGCCCCCTAGTGGCAAAAAAGTGACATAATGATTGATCCAAACAATAAGGAGGCTGATTTTGAACCAGTGAAACACACAATAAAAGGAAACAAAAAGTGTAAGTTTACTCATTTGAGTTTATTCAAAGTTAATTTCCATAATCCGTTTTTCTTTAGCAAACATTGTGGCAGCAGGTGAAGTTCACAATAAATTAATCTGCTACTGTTTTCTTTAGAAGGGCTCCTCATTAATTTATAACCAAGCAAAGGTTTAAAACAATGTGTTTGTGAGGACACATCTTTTTGATTCCCTAACATTTAGAGCTGTTATCAGTCAAACCATATGCTCCGATATACTCAGGGAATTAACACACACACACTCCAACATCAAACACATGTGTTCAAATACGAAACAGGAACACACAAACAAAAGTGTGGAAACTGGTGATTAACTGTGCAGCCGAGGTATAATTGGAGTCTCTAATTACTGTTTTGCCTCATTGTTCCTCTCTACCTTTAATTTACCACATTTACATCCCAGAAAAACAATAACTTTGGCTGAGATGAAAAAAATTGAAGCTGTTAAAAATTTAAATGCAATAATATATTTTAGGCTTTAGGCAATATCCATATATATGAAGCAAATGGAAAGCGTTAAAGACAAAACAACAGAGTAAAAGCTCTACAGAAAAGGCAAAAATTGTGTGATTCTTTATCTACATTAGCTTTATAGATGCAAGCACTAAATATATATATAATTACATAACAAGTGCTGGACTTACCAGACACTACTTAAGCAATAAATCTTGCAAAACTGCATGTAACAAAAGGTAAGAAACATAATTACATTGCATATTTGTGGCTATAGAAACATCTTCCTTTTCAAGAAAATTAAATACTTAACAAAATCGCTGAGATGTCTGAACTTTTCGCTCTAGCCGAGTAAATACTTCACAAATACATTCCAGATTACAGCTACAGCCTTCGATCAGTTGTTGTTGTTTAAGTTAGAGACACGGGGTTGGATGGTTACCCGCCTCACCGGAGTCTGATCTGCGTTCCGGTTGGCAACCAGCTCCTGCAGCTGCAGCGCCCCCCCACCGATGAAGCAGAAAGCAGGGCAGACGGGCCCAGAGCAATCGACATGACCCTCCCACAGCGGACGCAAAGAGTGAGCGTCGTAGAAGGTGACCCGTCCCTTCTCAAAGTCAAGGCACACGCCGAGCCGGGGTGGCAGAGGGTAGGTGAGGCCTGCGGGAGAGGAGGGACTGTTGCCGTTGGTGATGGGGTCTCGATTGTTGTTCCCATGGCTGCTGTGGTGGTGGTAGTTGTGCTGTGGGAGATATATTTTACCCATCCCCATGGTAAGGAAGCAGAAGGGCGGTGCTGAGTCCAAGCCATCCTCTGCTCCACTGTCATGGCCGCTGTCTGGGTCGTAACTGTGAAATGAGAATGGATGATAAACTGAGGATGATTCATTTTATTGCAGAATATAAAAAATTAAGTTTGCTCTTACATGGGCCCATTTCTGACTGAAATCTTTCTAACTGCTCTCCGCTGAGCACTCGCAACTAATCCACAGAAACCCACTTTACCCTCCTGTGGCCTTCCGGTCAAACGGATCCTAAGGGCTTCAGGAGGGTTACAAAAATCTGAAATCTGGCACCTGAGTAACAAGAACTCAAGCGGACATATAACAAGTCTAAACTAAAAGTAAAATTAAAAGCTCTGTTTGTAGGTTAAAACAGATGAGTTTGTGTTTTATAAATGCTGCATTCATCTTTAAAACATTAAGCTTTTAATTTATAACCATTAAAAAAACATCACATGTGATTAGTTTGTATTAAATTGTTATTTCAGGCCACTCTGCAATCTTTTCACGTAGCCCCAGGGCCAATTCAAGTTCAGTTGGGGTTAATATAATCATGATGCAGGGATCTCTGTTTGAAAATTACTTTAATTTGTCTTTCCCTGCTTCTACTCACCGAGGACTGGCCATGTCCTGTGGGAGGTGAAACCATTCCTGCAGTTTGGACTCTAGACCGACTCCCACCTGTTCAACAAGAAGAAGTAGTAAAAAGTTGGAATTTAAAAAGCAGATCCCATTCAGGCTTATTTTCTTATCGTTTCAATAACTTAAAGTTTTGCAGAAGTGGACACATTTTTAGGATGAGCATGCCTATATCAATAATACAACCTAAATATGTAAAACTGCTGTATGTAAAAGTGCAAGAACATAAAAACTCTGCAGTCACCTCTTCACCCTAAAGCCAAGGCGTTAACAAAGTTCCTACACAGAGACATGCTGCCTTCAGAAAGAACTTGCAGTTCACATTTACTTGCCTTCACAAGGTAAGATCCAGGCTCTACTGAGCATGCCCAGTAGTGCCTGCCCTGTGTAATGGCTACATCCCCCACAAGGAGGTCAGAAGTAAGGTGACAGGAAGTGAGAGCGTGGTCAGCAGCCTGCAGCAGAGAGAGACCAGGGACGCTTCGAGCACCGCGCTGCTCTTTGTTGACCACCAGCCGGTCGGCATGGAGACCCCAGCGAGAGTCCAGGTAGAAGTTAAGCACTGAGAGGAAACAGCAGAGGAAAAGGAACAGGGGACGACAAGATCAGGGATGAGCAGAAATAAAAGACAGGTAGGAGCGTTAAGAAATATGAGATTAAAATTTCAGAAGTGAGAGGAGAAGTTTGGGAGGCAACAGAAGGAAAGGCGTACAGATTTACAGCCAGAAAGCAGAACAAAGGTGAGGAGAATAAGAAACGACTGAGAGGAGAGGAGCAGATGCACCTCCTCCTGTCAGCACTGGAACAGACGATATTGCTCTTGATGACTCACAGAGTCAACTATGCAACAACTTTCACCACAAAACTCTGACAGTTGGAGTTTGTCTTTTTAAAGATACCAAGGGAACATAGCAGGAAAGTAAAACAGCCAACAGGGGCACAAAGGAATTCACCAATTGCACAAATCGACCCTTAAAAAGCCCTGGATCTGAATCAGATCCATTTTGTTAAGCCTCGGGTCTTAACAAACTGCAAACCTCATCGATGCTCGGACAGATCTGAGTGAGAATGGGAGAATGAGGGGATGAGTGGGGAAGGCGGGGAGTCTAAAAACAGAGGGTGACACAGGGATGAAAGCACTTCTTACGTTCTGTAGGAGGCATGTAGATTGGTAGCGTGGAAGTAGCACAGCTGAAGATGGCAAGTACAAAGCTGTGAAATGGAAATAAATTAGGACATAAAGAGAAAGCGAGGATGTGTTGAAGGTGAGAAGTCAGAGGTGGACGTTCGTTGGAAACAAGAAGATGGAAATGGAGAAAGAAAAAAAAATTGAATTTTTCATCATTTCACAATAAAAACAAATGTAAAGATAAAACTGTAAAGAATTCATAACAAAGAAGGTGAGTGGCTCCTGGAGTGTGTTTTTCCCCCAAAAAAACAAAGCAAAAGATCTCATAAACCAGCTTTGACATATCATACTATCCATCGCTTTGGCACACAGACTTCATGACATGAAGCATTTCTGCAGGGTGTGTACATATAGGTGTGTCTTGGTTTGGAAATCCATCTGTTACAAAATAATCAGATAAAGATGGTTCCTTTCTACAATTTGTTTAACTGCATTGTGTTGAGTTTTTGTTTGTTGCTCTTTAAGACTGTTTTACAATTGGACAACGGCAACACAACATTATATCTCAGGTCAAAATAATCTTGTCAAAACATGAACAAAAGAAGAATAAGACTCTAGTTCCAGACAATTAAGTATATTTTTATACTTTTTATAATATTTTTAGTTATTCAGTACCTCTGAATAACTAAAAGTGAAGTTCTGTGGAAAGATTATAAACAATTAATATCTTACCTGTTGTAGATAGCTCTTTGACCAACCTCAGTTTGGAGAAACAGAGTTTGATTCTGACCAGAATGATGAGGTAACTATTTTGTAAACTTTTACATTGTAGTAAGTTTTGCATTTCATAATAAATCCAGAAGAAATATTATGATATTCCTGCAGGAAGTGACCCAGGTTGCACCAGAAGTGCTACAGCAAGCTGCTCCCAGCGCTTTTTGGACTTACAAACCTCAACAATCTTTGTAATATTGGTAACGATAGTTTTTTAGGATTTTTAGGATTTTTAGAAGAATACACATATTTTTGAGGATCTACTGTAGATGTTTGCATTAATGAGATGAAAATAATCATGACTATATAAAGGGACATTTACACGTTTCTAATTGGCGACAAAAGAGTTTAAGGTTTTCTCACCTGGTGCAGGTGGGGTGTGCAGGTACACCTCCTCGCTGTACTCCCCGTAGCCCGCCTTGTTGCAGCCTCTCACCCGCAGCACGTAAACACTGTCCATCTCCAACCTGTCAATCACAGCGCTGGTTCCACTCACTTCATCCAAGCGCTGCCAGCCCCAGCGAGCTGCAGCGAGTCCTCCTCTGATGCCGCCTCTGGACGCCCCTCCTGGTACCACGCCGCGACGGCGGTACTCCACTGAGAAGTGCCAAACAGGCGTGGACTCTTGGGGCAGGCGCCAGCACAGGAAGAGCTGGTCGTAGGCCAGAGAGCGCTGGGTGTCGATCACTGGAGCCTGAGGAGCTACAACAGGAATATGCTCAATGTAGGGTTTAAGACTTTTAGTTTTTATTTATTCAAACAAATCTTTTCTTTCTTAGTGTATTCTCTCCCCCACCCTTCCTCCCACAGCTGCCCTTCTCACCCTGGATGAAGTTCAGATCTGTCAGGAGTTTGAGCTCTTTGGAGACATCCAGCTGGAAGTGTCTGAAGGATGGATCAGCAGCTAAAGTGAAATGCTGGAGATTCTCAATTGCTTTGCTCAGCCTGGTAAGAGAGAGAGAGAAAAAACAGCATAAGAGGAAGAATCGTGTTTACACAATGCTTTGATCAAGACAAATGGGAGGGAGAGACGGGATGATAATGTGGGAGGGATGTTTGGAAAAGATAAAATAAAAGATGAGGTTGCAGCCTCTTCCTATATTTTTATTACGCCTAACAAATCTAGCAGATGGGCCAAAACTAACAACTTTAGTCCTCTCAATACATCACTGTCCTGTTTGTTGCTAACACCGAACACATTCAATTTTTATTAAAGACAGAAAACCAAAATATTGCTTTCCTGGTCAAAATGGTAAATTAGATGTTATGAACTGTGGCTCAACCTAAAAATAAATAAATAGGTTTTAATTAAGATTAAATGCACATTTGCTGAATGTTTATTTGAAAATAAACTTCTGCGCTTTGTTTATAAAGAGGACGCTACCCACTGCAATAGTGAGTTTTCATTCATTACAACTGCAGCGATCTAAAGCAAACACATTAACTTCATCCCCCAGAAGATGGATCATTGAATGCATAACAGAATGGAGCAATTTACAAACACAGCTAAATCATTTAATCTCTACTTTCAAACAGAACTGAGAACTTAATATCATTTCATGTTAGATCTTTCAGATTTTTATTAAAGTTTAAAGTACAGCTATTATTAGACTAATTTCATTTGTGCTGCTGTTCTTTTCCAAAACCAAGGACAAAACCCACAAACCTAATATCTGTTTAGTGAAGTCAGGGAGTGAAACCAAAGGTAAACAAAAGAAAAAAACCTGTTGTGAGTTTGTCGCGCAGCCTGCACAAAGCAAGGCTGGTCGGTTTCTTTCAGCAGCTCCTGGGTGAACGACACGAGCCCCGCGTGTTCCATCAAGCTCCGCCTCTCCGCCACCTGAGCGGTCAACGCCTCACCTCGTTTCTGCCGCGCCGCCTCCAGAGCCTGGGTGAGCGAGGCGTGACGCTCAGCCAGGGCAGCGGTCAGATCCCTGATGCTCTGAGCCAGCTGCTCTCTGGCTGACACACTGTTCACCTGAGGGTGAAAAAACATGCAGAAAAAAGTTCAAACATCTGAAAACTAACACCCAGCTGAAGTTGGCTCCCATCTTCACAGAAGGCCTTTGTCCTTCATTAAGAGGTGTACCAAAGGTCAAAGTACACATAAAAATGCATGAATGATGTTTGAAAAGCCTGCGTGTGTCACAAACAGCACCAAATGTGTGATAAAGCATATATTACTAATGTTTTACAGACACAGATAAATTTGTTGGTACCCTTACAGCTCACTGAAACAAAGGTTTGTTTCTCATAAAAACTGATTCAGTTAAAAGCAACTATCTAATGTAGATCTGCATGCCTTCAGTATGTCATAGAGTAAACAAAAAAAGTGAAAATAAACTATTTATTGTTTATTTTACAAAGATATGCTGAAATAGTGTGGACAGGAGGGTACCAACAAATTTATCTTCGCTGCACCGAACTGCATAAGAAACATCTTCAACTGCAGAATAGAAGTCCAGTTGTTTTTGTTTTTAACCTTTCTTGGATTTACCATGTCCTGGATGACTGAGAATTCACACCAGCAACTTAATGTTAAGCAAAATGTTGTTGTGCAAAAAGTGTTAATCACCTCAGTCTGAGTGATGGAACTCTCCAGCTGGGTGATCTGAGACAGAACTGTGTCCTGGTTAGACAAAATGTAGTTTATCTCTTTAGTAATCTTCTCCTGTTAAAAAAAAGACAACACAGATTAAAAGGCAGACATTAACTCGCCATTTGCTTGTTTGCATTTATTTATTATAGTTCAAAATATGATTCCTAAATCCTAAATCCCAAATCTGAGTAATGCTTATTTTAATTTACAATTTGAGTATATGACACGAAAGTATAGAATTTTAACTCTTCATTTAAAAAGATTTTACACATGTATATTTGTATTTTTATGAGGAACTGGTGAAGCGTTAGACTGAGACCTTCAGAGCTTGGTAAGCCTGAGCCACGGGGAGGATTTTGTGTCCGGTGTGGACTCGGCGCAGTTTGCAGAGAGGACAGAGCAGCCGCTGGCAGGACCTGCAATAAAACTGCAGCTTCTCCTGGTCATGCTCCGTACAGGTCAGAACCTAAGGAGGAGAGGCTTGTTAAAACTGAGCAAATCCATCTGAGCCAAACTTTACATGTGGAAAACAGAACAAGTAACAGATGTTTACAAATTTGTAATTTACTATTCTCACTTTAGGAAAACAGACAGCTGCAGCAAAACGTCAGTAAAACAATATAAAGCAAATGATTGCTGAATTTTTGGTCTTGAAATTGATAAAGATGTTTGTTCCTTTGGTGTTATTTAAGCCGCATGGCTCACATTATCACATATATCAGACTATCAGACTATGAAATATTTTCACATCTAGTTGAACAAATTTCTTTTGTTGTACCCTTCACAATACATGTTATAATTTTATAACCTAAAAACCTTTATTGACAAGATGAGAACATAGCTTAAATGAGTTTTTTATCATTTAGTTTTATACATGCAGATATATATATTATATATTATATATATATGCAGATAAAAATTAGTAATAAGTGTCTCAGTACCTTTGGCCTGAAGTTGAGAGTTGGCAGGATATGTTCGTGTTGGGCCCGCGGCGTCCCCCATGGGTGATAGAGCTTGAAACACTCGTTGCAGAAATTTGCTCTGCAGTCAGCACAGCCCTTAGTAGCCTCCAGAGTTTGTGGAGGTTTACAAAACTGACACATTACAGCGACGTTGCCCAGGCTCACTGTGTGTCTGTACCTGGAGATAATGATCACAAAATAAGGTAGAAAAAACAGATTTTTGTCTTGTTCAGTTGTAACTAAACACCTTTTTTGTCAAACGAGGCAGTAATTTACTGCCTGCATAGTTAAAGGAAGCTAAATCAAAGTGTCTAAAAGATGTAGGAATCTAGAATGAGACAGGCAGGAAGAAATGTGTGAGAAAGTGAACAGAAAGCTGCTAGCCTGTGGAAACACACTGTCAGTAAGTGTAGCTACCGGACAGTATGTTGTATTGCACACGGTGCAGGATTTTTCACAGTTCAGCTGCTGCTGAATGATGATGATCAGATCTGGAAATGTTCCCACACCTCCTGTTTTTCACTTCGGAGTCATTTATTCATTTATATTTGGTCCTTAACATCAAATCAATATAATGTGGAGGCTTTATGTGCTTATCTTAGCAATTTTTTAATATATTATTTTGTCATAGGAGTGTGTGAGCACATCTGCGTGCTACCTCTCCACTATTCGCTCCAGTGTGATGTTGCGGAGACAGTCAGTGAGGCCCTTCTCTCCCAGTTCAACATCTCGACCGCAGGGGACACAGGGGAACATCATCACCAGGGGAGGGCCCTCCTTACGTCGTCGCCCTGGATACGTCCCATGACCAGGGGAACGAGGCATGGATGGCGATGGCGGGTGGGGACCTCATGAGCAGAAGGAGAAAATTTAAATTGAACAAACTTCTCTTACATTTGAAACATCAAATGAATAATAAAAATAAAGCCACATTTCTTACCTGATCGCAGCACACGGTCAATAGGACGCTGCTCAGGTTTGGGAGTGGGCCTGCGAGCCTGACGGGGCGAGCGCATGTTGGGGGTGGAGGCTGGAGAGTTGGGTTCAGGGGGAAGGTCTGGAGGCGGGTAGCCATTTGCCACTAAGACCTCAGAAGCACACATTAGACAGACGCTGTGCTGGCACGGCAGGACCACAGGCTGTTTGACTATCTCTTTACACACGGGGCAATGCAGCTCCTGCTCCAGGCTCTTCATGTTAGACTGTTGGAGGCAAAGAGGTCATGGATTATTAATAGATCCCAAAGATGGAATCATTTTATCTTATAAAACCTCTGAAAAGCAACATGTAGAGTGGGAAAAGCGCACCACAAACCTTGAATTGGGTTGAAAATGAGTAAAAATTGCTAAAAAAGTCTGAGTTTTCATGGGCAGATTTTAGTCAGTATCAGAAAAGTATCCAGGTTAGAGGAGATAAGAGTGGCCAGTGTAAAAAGATGTGCCAAACAGATGACACGAGCCATCATTCTTGTAAATTATTGATAAAGACCAACTATTAATTATTCAACCTCTGCATTTCTTATATAACAGCCCTGCATATGAATATAAGCTCCAGGAGTCCAATTGTTTTATGATACTATGACAACAAACTTTATTTATTACATTTATTACAAAAAGTGAATTGATTACAGCAGGACGAAAATGAGAAGTGACTCAGATTTACATACAAATGAATTCAAGAGACATTAATGCAGCACACTAAATCAAAACACATTTGTAACTTTCTGTACCTTATTCCTGAGCCAGCACTGTCAATGAAACTATATCAGGGCTACAGAGTGAGTGTGTGTTTGAATCTCTGAGGCCCTTAAGAGTGTCACAGCTTCACTCAAGGACAGACAAAACAGGACACTGGCTGCTTCAGAAACCCGACTTCACACCTACAGCCACACTACCTGCACTGCTTTTATGAAAAAAATAAAGGAATACCATCCTTACATTAATGCCTTGTGTCTAATTTCTCAGATTTTGTGTCCACTCTATATTTGTAAGTCTTTTTGGCAGGCAGACAGGATGCCCTTGACACACAACCTCCAAGCAAAACTGTTGCAGGTCGTGCTGCTCTCATCAAGCTCACCATGAATTAACTTCAAGCAGAGGCTGAGAAAAGCTGACTGAGTGCTGCACGGGGAATTGTGAATTTTCTCACTGCTGTGTGTGACGTGATGCAGGACCAGATAAAGCTCGTTCGTGCACGCTCCTTTTCTAAAATTATAAAGATACAGACACCTTTGCTGAAACATGACTCTGCAGCTAAGACCTACATCACATTCCAGACACCCTACTTCAGTCAGTCCCTTTGTGTCATTCTCCAATGTCAACTCCGGCCTGTTTGTCTCCTGCTCCTGCAGCTTATCCTAACAAATCCAGATTACTGTAGTTCTGCAGACTGCAAGCTGTGCCTCTCTGCATCCACCTATAATGGATGCTGCATTGCTGGTGAAGGCGTAAAGCAGGCGCATCCTTACCTTCACCTGGAATCTAGGCGCCATGATAGTGGACTACAGGCTATATATCCCGCAGGAGGACAGCGACTGAGAAGAGGGGAGGGGTTTGAGGCATTACATCGCCAGTAAGGAGGTGTAAGATGGGCTCCGTAGAAGAGAAGCTCTGATTCGACAGCCTGAAAAGATGCAGCTCTGCACTTTCTCTAAGATTTATTTATTTTTTTATCTGATTCTCATCGTTTCTGAAAACCCCATCCAAGCAGCTCATCCATCCTTTTTTCTTTTCTTTTTTTTTTTTTCCTCAGTAGTAGCAAACTGGAGGCTTGCATCCGGTCTCCATGGAAACGAGCATCCAACCAGCCCCGCAAAAAAGAGCCTGATTTACCATTTTATATTTACCAACATCACAGCAGCATCTAGACAACAACAACAACAACAAAAGAGAGATCATTGTTTTCTCGTTTTGAATGAAGATTCAGGTCGAATCTGTGAGGCCTTTCCATTAATCCCCTCCAGTAACAGCAAACCTCAAAATAACGACCCTCACAGCAAATAATCTAATCCCCACCGAGTCTAATTCGTTTCACCTCAAAACCTTTTAATTTAGCTTCGAAATCAAGCGACATAGACCTATTTGTGTCAGTGGTTTCCACACAGATCATTCCCTGTGAATTCACAAAGCTTCGCCCAAAATGATTTTATTTTAAAACAGCGAAGAGACAAAACCTGTAAACGTATAAAAATCTACTCACGCTGATGCGAACCAACGCTTCCATGGCGGATGAGGCTGTTTTCACATCCATCTCTGCCACGTAAAAAAAGCTGCCCCCCGTTTTCATCATCTGGATGTAATTCGACTCAGACCACAAAACCTGTGGTGCATCTTAATAACGCTTAATAACAGGTATCAGTCTATCCCTCCGGGTTACTGAAAATGATCAATTCACTGTTCGTTATTTCCTGCGGGGTTTTTTTTTTTCTGGTGTTTTTTTTTTCTGGTTTTCAGAAGCGTCTCGGTCCTGATGCGCGCTGATAGACGTCACCACGTGATGCGTTCAGATGGAGGAAAAAGAGGATTTTTTTTCTTAATTTGCTGCCAGTGTGAATATAAATGTGTATATATAGCCTATATGTCCATCCACGCTGAATATTAAGAGATGCCTGTGGCTTTATTCCTCATCCAGACATCCCACCCACCTCAGCTCACCCCACCCCGCACCGGATGCCAT
>JAOXNZ010000177.1:7439825-7450904 GCA_028566095.1 Kryptolebias brasiliensis | reverse complement strand
TCAATTGTTCAGTATTTCTGGCAGGAAATCTACTCCTGCCAGAAGTTTTTGTGTTTAATGACATACCAACCTGACATGACAAGTTTTCTGTTCATGCACCACGCCCAAAAATATCTGAGTAAAATGCTTTTTTTCTTCTGATTTGTCAGTGTCACAGCCTAAAAAACTAACCACAATAATTAACACAATAACTGTTGTTGCAAAACAGCCCAAAAGCCTTGGAAACAGTTAAAATCTGTAGGTTTTAAATGCTGCATAGAATGTATATAAGGTTATAAATTAGTAAAAAAGTGCCACTTTTTTAAACATGTCTAGGGTGTACCTGTCAGATGTGTTTGTCTTTTATTTTGGGTTGTACAATATTGGTGAAGAAATTCCACAAACCAAAATAAAAGGTTGCACTGATTTACTTTTCTCAATTCTTCATATTATATATTGACTTCATAAGGTATGATTTATGTTACATTTCAATTTTTTTTTTTCACAGAACAGCTATCAGGGGTAATGATTTTTGCACAAATGGAGAACCAGTTATATATAAATGATGCACTTATATTTCTGTTCTTTATCATTAAGGCAAGTGCTGGAGAAGAGATTTTCAGCACAGATGAGACTCATCAAGGTTGCCCTGTTTTTAAATACTGATAATGCACATATCCAAATTTTAGGAGCTTCAGAAAACTTCATCTACCTTTTGCAAGGTATGTTAAAATGTGTTGACTAGATCCAGAAATTAAAAAAAAACATCATCCTGGTCATTTGAAACTCAGCCAAATTATGGCCACCACAGTCAACTGACTTTAAAAATGACTAAAGTGTCTAACATGACCTCTGCAGTCTTAATGATTTATTCTTTAAGACAAGAAGATTCCCCAACTTGGTGATTGCTGCTTGACATCATTAGAAAGAAGATAACAGGCAATCAGGCAAACAGGCATTGTCATATTTTCAACACAAGGGGGCACACAAATCCCATTTTAATTTTATTCACCAAAGAGCTTCAGACAAAACTTGCTTCATGATGATACTTTGGGCAAGTGTGTTGTCATGTGACTGTAGGATTATAGCTTTTGATTAGATAAGTTATTTTGTACTGTTTAGCAAAGTAGTATTGATTTATTTATTTAGATAACACTAAGCTTCAATACTGTTGTGTTTTGCATGTCAGTTTAGCTGATTTTTTCTCTTTGGGATGGATCTCAAAGCTTGCTTGTTATCTTCTTTTTAATGATGTCAAGCAGCAATCGCCAAGTTGGGGAATGTTCTTGTCTGAAAGAATAAATCATTAAGACTGCAAAGCAGGTGGGTTAATAAAAATTCAGTGGACCTAAAAAAAGCAACATTAAATTAAAGGCCTATTCTTTCAAGAACGCATATCACCCGCCACCTTTCATGCCAGAGTTTTAGACTGAGGTCACGTTATGATGAAAAAGGACACAGTTATAGTCATTTTGGTCAAATACTAAAAATAACATTATGTGCAATCTCATGTGATCTGTTAGTGCTTGGAGTATGCGTAGTGAATGACTGTCAACTACCACACTAAGTTTTAGCTCAGTATATATAAAATACACTGAGGTGTAGTCATTTTTATATTGGCTAGTGTTGATTAGCTGTGGCAGCCATCTTGAACTGGGTTGCCTCCAAAAGGTAATTACTGGTTGTACAGCCAGTATGAGTTTCATTATTAAAATCTGTCTGGTGGTTCATGAAATATTTTGCTAACAGATAAACAGGGTTGACTCCAACAGTTAATACCAAGGTTTTCAGCAAAGACTTCACACAAGGTGTTGTGCTCAAAGTATGTGCTGGGGATGATGCTCATCTACTACCACACCAAATTTTAGCTTAATATCTAAAAGGTGAGTTGTATCCACTTTTGTCATTTTTAAATTCAGTTGGCTGTGGTGACCATAATTTGGCTGAGGCCAAAAGTTTATCAGCCATAGATTATTTTCTGAAACTTTCATTAAAATTCCTTCAGTGGTTCATGAGATATTTTGCTAACGGTACAGAAAACACACACCAACACACCCACAGGCTAAAACATTATTGTTCCACTGTAGCCTGCAGGCGATGGCTGCAGAAACCTATAAACCCACAGTCCTTCGATTTGAGGAACTGTGGGTCACTCCTAAATTACAGACTTTATTCCAGTACCCTGGTGAAGTTGCCGCCCCTTACTGTCTGTGAGCGCGGATAGGGTCTGGTTAGTCCATGTGAGCTTGACTCACAGCAGCAGCAGCAGCTGGGTGGTGCCTCAGTATAAAAGCCCTGCTGCTCTTCCTTCACACTCCTGTACACCTCCTGCTCTCCTCTGCCGGACCCGTCTCAGCTCTGCACGGTAAGAACTAACGGGGTTGCTCCGGTCCCACAGGTGTGGTTCTGTCAGGATTCTCTGAGGATTGATATGGATTAACTGCTTATATGTGGTGACTGTCATTTTTACTCACCCTGTTAATACAAAGTTTACTATGATTATTTTTCTGCTATACAGAACTACTTTTAAATAACTTTTTTAAAGGTGGAGTAAATCTGTTGTGTATCGTTGCTCTTAGTTCAGCCTATTTCTCATTTTAGATTTACTTTGGACAACTTTTAGGACTTTAGACCTAACTTTCTAAGAATTATGAAGTCATTATTTTAACGATTAGGCAATTCTTTTGGATTTTTTTTGCATTGTAAACGTCTCAGAAGTGCAGTGTGGAGTAATATCAGGGTGTGGCTGGACTGTGGGCAGGCCCACACACGTGTTCTGATGCTTGCCTTAAATCCCACCACTCTGGCCCTCTCATTTCTCAGCTTGTTCAAGTTTTCCACTGCATCTTAGACAAAAAGTAGCCTCAGATGTTCCTCCCACTTCTCCTTTTTTCTTTTTTTTTTTTTTTACTGTTGCTACAACAAAGCAAAAGCTTTCATGGGGTTTGAGTTGCAGGAATGCTTTATTTTTTCAGTCAAAACAGATGATTACTGTTATTTTTTTCTCTAACAACATAATGACATACCTGACATGATGGCCCATAGTTGCTGATGAGGATTACTCATTTGTGGGAGAGTCAGGAAAGTGTTGTTTATCCATTCATTGTGCAGCATTGTATCCTCTCTGTTTCACACAAAGATGATCAAACTCTGGCTCAGTTGAGGTCTTCATATTCTTATCTGGGAGCCTCTTGAAAAGGTTTGACAGATAAAATAGAACCTAATTGTACAGGGATCAGATTTAACCTCTTTCTGCTATATTTGAATGTTGTTTTTCAGCCTAAACACATTCCAGCAGCCATGCCTTCAGATCTGGAGACCTGCATGGAAACACTCATCAAGGTGTTCCACCGTTACGCCTCTAAAGAAGGCCCCAAGGCCAGCCTCAATCGCCGGGATCTCCGACTGCTGATGGAGAACGAGCTGTCCAACTTCCTAAGGGTGCGGAACGACTGTTGACTCATCTCTTTTTGTTTTATCACTTCCTACACAATGCGAGATGGTTGTTGATGCACCCTTTCACTCCATTGTTTTTGTTATCCACACAGTCTCAGAAGGACCCCGCTGCTGTAGATAAGATCATGAAGGACCTGGACGCCAACGGCGACGGCCAGGTGAACTTTGAGGAATTTGTTTCTCTGGTTGTTGGACTGTCCATTGCCTGTGAGCAGTGCTATCAGATGCACATGAAGAAAACTGGAAAATGTTAAAAGGCAACAAAGTGAAGAGAAGAGTCTAAAAAATGTTCGGCTTTTGTAAAAATAAAAAAAATGTTTTGTTGATTAAATATGGTAAACAATTTCAAACCTCTTGTGTGTATTACTTTCATGCCACAACGCATTTTATATGATCTGCATTAAAAAAAAATTTTAAGCTTTTACTTTAATCATTATAATTAAAAGTAAACAGTAAGCATTGCCCTTTGACCCCTTGAGATCACTCCCTTGGCAAGTGAGCCGTGAAAATAGATCGTGTAACTCCCATCGTGTTTTTTGTGCCTCCCTGAGCAAGAAAGAACAGGTGAACTTTGCTTTGCTCTCGTCATAAAGTCCTGCTTATCACTGCCTTGAGGAATCTGACAAATGTTCTGGACACAAACACACCCCTCTGTGAGCTTTTATCTCTCAGCAGATGTTGCAACTCTACATAATGATGCATTAAAGAGACAGTATTAAGTAAGGGTCTTACTTGTTGCAGACAAGTTTGAGTTTAGCTCTAACTGTGATGCAGTACTGGTGATGGTAGTAGCTGAGTCCTCCCCAACACACACTCTGACTGCTAACTGATCGCATAAGATCTGTTTTTAAAAGTTTGCCGTTAACTACTGCAGTCAACTGTGTCTGCCTGTTAGCAAAATATCTCACGAGCCACTTGAAGGATTTTAATGAAACTCATAAAAGATAATCACTGGGTGTGCATCTACAACTGATTCACTTTTGGAGCCAGCCGAATTCAAGATGGCTGCCAAAGCCAACTGACATTAGAAAAAGACAAGAATATCTATAACTCAGCTAATTTTACAGATGTTGAGCTAAAATTTGTTGTGGAGGTAGCTGAGCATTATGCCCAACACATACTTTGAGTATTATACTAACTTTGGCATTTAGTATTGGCATCAGTACCGTCTGTCTGATTTTTCAGATATTGAATTAAATTTTGTTGTGGTAGTAGCTGGGAGTCACTGTCAACACAATCCTTGAGCACCATCACATCTCATGAGGTCGCACATGAGATTGTGCATGATGTCATTTCTAAGGTTCGACCAAAACAGCTATAACTCTGTTCCTTCTCAGCATAAAATGATTTCAGTTTAAAGGCAGTGCGGGTGATATGCATTCCTTCAAGGAAAGCTAGGCCTCTGATTTGATTAAACAGGCCTTTTGGCACATTACAGAGGAACATGGTCCATTACATCAGCACAGTGCTGCTTTCTTTCTCACAAAAATCTTATCATTGTGATTCATGTCTGGTAAAAGTTGTCTAACACTAATTAGAGGAGAAGGGCAGCTCTTCTACTTAATCACCCTTCTGATTCACCCATGAGTAATTAAATCTCCCAAGCAACACTTTTTTTACAAGCAATCAATCCAATTTTTTCTTCATAGATGTGAAGAATATCATCCCATAGGACAAATACTGTGCCAGTCCCAGTGGTGTGGGCAGACTGAGACCATCTGCCTGAGAGACTAAACTCAGGGAGGAAATATCTTTCATCATTGCGGGGAGGGCTTTGGTTTTTGGTCTATTGGTGTTCATGGAAACAGAGCAAACACTTTAGTTGCTAGGTTACTATGCTCTGACTGTATGTGTTCGCATGTGTTTACAGAAGCGCCACACCCATGTGACCCGCAGCTGAGTATAGAGACAGGAAATCCAGCTTTGTTCACTGTTTCTGCGCAGTCATATGGGGATTTTTGCTGCCGTTAGTCAAAAAAGTTGTGGTGTTAAAAGAGTTACAGTAACAATACGGTAGTGAATTCACATATGTAGAAATGCACGCTCCATGTTCTGTACTTATCATATGCTCTAATAAAATAAAATAATCATCATTTATCAGGGTCTCCAACACTGAAGAAAAGATCAGGCAAGTAAAATCAAGCTAAGGGACCTCCTTTGGAGACCAAGAGCGTGACTCCTTTGCTTCAGGCTATGTCTAATGGAGTAAACCTCCACATGCTCAGTTCTGCTGATGCTCCAGGCATTCCTCCTCAGGGTGTGTGTTTGTTTGAGCTGCAGGATTAGCAAACATTCAGACATTCATGCTGCACTTGGCTCAGACACAGACGAAGCCCCTCTCTGTTAAAACACCTGCAAACATCTGCTTTGTAGCAGTTTGCATCAGTTATATCAAACTTTTGTGAGTTTGACATCATGGGTGAAGTGCCTCCCAGTTTTGCATAAGTTAATTCAGCAATAACTGTGAGGGTGCTTTGAATCAGCAATTAAAACCTCACACTAGAAAGTAAAATTAGCTGATATAATTGAATGAAAATTGGTGCTTTAAATATTTAC
The DNA here is from genome assembly GCA_028566095.1 of Kryptolebias brasiliensis. Lineage (NCBI taxonomy): Eukaryota > Metazoa > Chordata > Actinopteri > Cyprinodontiformes > Rivulidae > Kryptolebias > Kryptolebias brasiliensis. Next base: position 7,444,913 of record JAOXNZ010000177.1, on the reverse strand, counting down.
TCAAGTTCTTAACTTTATATTAAAAACATTTATCTCACAGTTTAATAAATTTACCGTGCTGAGATTGTAAAACATTGTCAAAACAAAGAAGGGAAGGAATGTGAATTAGAGAAATTGAATTTTCTGTAAAAATATGTGAATGCTGAGTGCTGAATGACTTTACTGAGATTTTCTGAAGGAGCTGAAACTGAGTTGTTAAAGCCAAACCATGCCAAACACTAAATAAAAGCTAAAAAGAGCAAAGCACAAGCTAAAAGCTAAAAGGAAGAAAATGCTAGTTGAAGTTAAAAGTAAAAATACACAAGTAGTTAAACATTAGCTAAAAGTTAAAGGTAGCATACAACTAAGTAAAACCTAAATGTAGCAAAAGATTAGCTAAAAGCCAATAGTAGCAAAATAGTAGCCAGAAGCTAAAGTACCCAAACACTAGCTAAAAGTAGTAAAATCCTAGCTAAAACAGCAAAATGCTAGCTAAAAGTAACAAAAGACTAATTAAAAGCTTATAGAAGCAAAACACTAGCTAAAAGCTAAAAGTAGCAGAATAGTAGCTAAACACTAAAAAAGAAAAAAACTCAAAATTTAGGCTGATACTTTTACAAATGTTAAAATAATTAATAATATGGCAGATGATTAATTGCCGGTACTGATTGGTTTTGTCTCGTAGTTTTCCTTTAATATACGGAATAATAGTTAAATATGCAAAACAAGAAATAACGTAAAAGTTTTAACGTGTCTCAGGCCTTTAACTATCTTTGATTGAGGACAAGTTATTTTAAACAAAAGTATGTGGAGAAAATCTACTAAAATATTTACATTTATGATGTTTTGATTGAAAATAAGTAATTGTTCAAAATAACAAATTGTTACCAATTAAATTTGTGTTGCATCTTGTTTAAACATATTTCAGTGAAGCTAGTTTTGTCAGTTTCAGGTCAAAGTCAACAGGATGAAGTGAAGTCAGCTGGAATTCAGCTTTTTAGCTGAAAGAGCTTCTGAATCTGCAAGTTCTTTTCCTACTATGTTCTTTAAATCCACTAGATGGCGTCAGAGCTCAGCTATAATTATAATGCTGGGTACGCATTTTTGATTTAAAATCATTAGCAAACACATGTTCTCATGACTAAAAGCTGTTTATAATAAATATAACGGTTTCCTTGGTTGCTTCCTCCCAGTTTGGTTCTTCTGAGTCACTGAGACAGAGAGACGACACGACAAAGACTGACAAACTGTTTCCACTCAGAAAAGATGTGTCTTGGAAAGAATTTATGATAGTTTATAACAATGATCTGTGTTTAACTGGGCTGTGACCAACTGAATTAGAGACTAAATCAACTATATTCTGACCTGAAGACAAGATACTAAAAAAAACAGACCACACACTCATAAAGAAACAAACCGAGTCGCCACAGAGCTTTTATTTTCTGATTTCACAAAATTGTAAGGAAGAGTGGAGCCGCATGGGACCTTAACAATCTGCACACAGTGAGTCAGTGTGGTCAGTGTTTTCACTTAGGGATCACGCGCCTCTCAAACAAGTAAATAAAATTAGTAAAAAAAAGCCTACTGCATGCACAGAACACTGGAAAGAAGCTCGCACAACGTAGAATACAAGTGTTCTGTCATTGAAACGTGCAGAAAAAGAGCACAGAGATCGTTTATTTGTCGCCATGCATTACATTTGGTCAACATCTTCCAGGATGTCTTCCACACAAACATATGCATCATGCACAATGGTAGCCTGGAGTTTTGATTAAATATGTAAAAATCTCAGATTAGTAAAGTTGGTGAATGTCATGTATTTGCAAGGCTCTTGACTAAACAAGGTGGCACAAAATGTGACTCTCTTAAGAGGATATACAAAAATAAACCTGAATTAAACAAACAAACCTGAACATCACTAAACTAAAATAAAACATTGAAGTTCTTTTTTATAAACTTGCAAAACAAGAGTCTTAAAGGGATGAAAGTTGAACTGGACTAACAGATGCCTGCAAACCCAGAAAAAGGAACTTATTTTTTCTATCTTTAGTAGTTTCTAATTTATTCTTAAATGCAACTGTGCACATGCACAAAAAATCACACAGAAGATTAAAGAAAAAGAAGAAAGAATAATAGAGTAGGAGGAGTGGATAAAGATGAGGGGAGTGTTGAGGAGGCAGGGATTCAGGGTGTGGCGAGTATAAAGCATCCCTCACATCCGCCTCCCCGTCACTCCTCAAGCACCAACTGTTACCCTTCTGAAATCTCAACCTTTGGTGAGTAAAAGAACTATGAAACATTGTTTTCTTTGTCTGATTTTAATTACAAACATTTGATGGAAACCTTTTTTAGGTAAGTAGTGCAGCTCAGGTAACTACTGATCCAGTGGGCATTTCACTGATGCCATGCACATTCTGAAGTTAACAATTATTTTTAATTGTAAACAAATGAATCGTGAAATAACAAAAGCAATAACACAAATATTTCTTGTCATGTTGACAAGTTCTTTACACCACATTCACCCAGTTACACTCATTATTAGCAAGCTTCCTAAATTATTCTATGGAGTTTTAAGGGATTGCTTTTGTTTTACACACTGATAAATGCATTGGATGTGATGCTAGGTGGAAAGTGCAACAGCGCTATAGTTTCTGGTTCTGTGCTCTCTATCTTCCTCCACGATTCTAATCTGTTTACAAACCCACTGACACCACAGTTTCCTCCACTAACTGTGCTCCAGGGAGGAAACTGCATCTGAGTCATAACATAACCACAACCGCCTCTGTCAATTTCATGGACTAGGTGGAGGGGTGGAATAAGAAATTATAAAACACTAAGTGAAAAATGTACGGGTTTTTTGGGTTTTTTTTTAATGAGAACAAACAACTGAAGTTACTAGAAAGGCTTCATTCCGGTCTTGATCTTCTTCTTTAGCTGCAGCTGTTCACCTGAGATACCTGTTTCCATAACAATGTCCCGTGTCACTGCAGAGACGTAGCTTTAGAGACCGGGAACAGAGTGAAGTAAGAATGGAGGGGCCCAGGTGGAAACCAAGAGATTATTTTTAGCCACCTCAATGGAAAATTATAAGAAAAACAAAGACAAAGATGTACGCAGTGATGTCAAACACTAGCTGCAACGTCTGAGCTCTTAATGATTGAATACGTGTCCATTATTTACAGTAAGTTCATATATTTCTACTCAATTAAAAAATCCCTTCTTTTGTTTGTTTCTAATTTTACTAAAGCTGTGAGTGAACGCCTTACAAGTCCTATAACCTCCTTCGTAACCACCCCCAGCTTGTGCATATAAATAATGCCCATCAATAAGATCCAAGTTTGATTATAGTGCCCCATAATTCATCACTTGATATTAAAGAACTGCAGCCGGATCTGGAGACTTGATTATGTATAAACAAAGAGAAAAGATTTAAATTCTGATTTAAAATGTTGGTATGACTCTTTTTTTTTTTTTAGACATTGAGATCTTTTTGCAGATGAGTTTGTGAAATTTGGGATCCTAAAAACGAAAATTTTTTTGTCAAAATGTCCACAGTCTGTTTTTATTCTCTTTATTTTGTTTGTTGTTTTCCTGCTCTCTTAGAGTAGCCACCATCATGTCTGACATCCAGCAGGCCATGGCCCTCCTCATCACTGCCTTCACAAAATACGCAGGCAAGGAGGGAGACAAGGACACTCTGAACAAGGAGGAACTGAAAGATCTTCTGCAGAATGAATTCGGAGATCTGCTGTGTGTAAGTGACCTTTGACCTCAGTTTTTCTCAATCCTGCACACTCACTAGAATCCAAGCAAATATCAGTCCGCAGTTCTGCAAACAAAAAATAAATAAATCAGATGTATTGACAATAACTGATGCAAAACTATTTTTATGTTTTTTTTCTGCAGAAAGCCAATGACAAGGCAGCAATCGACCGCATCTTCCAGGACCTGGACACAAACAAGAGCAACAGTGTGGATTTCAGTGAATTCGTCAACCTGGTGTGCTGCATCACTCAGATGTGCCATGAGTACTTCATTTGTAAAAAATAAAAGAATCCCAGCGCCACCCCGAGGCCAACTGAGGCAGCTGCCATTCTGTCAAAGAACAGCAGAAAATGATCTTGTCATGCAAAATTAAATAAATGTCTGTTTTTCTCCTCTGAAACGCTGTAATTAACTACTTTGTGTTCTGTGTGAACAGCAGGGGTTTTTCTCAAACAAACGAACAGCTGAACGGATATTTCAGCACGTTGTAAGGTTATTTGTTGGCCTAAACACATTTGGTTCCTTATTTTTTCTGTTGTGACATTAGATTTCATGCTTTGCAGCTTAGGTCACTTTTGGGAAAGAACCATACCTCGACAGGTTTTTACAAGTTTTAACAGGACAGAAATAACCAATGATGCTTGCATAATAGAAGCAACATAACAGTCACTTTTGCAACCTGAAGGTCCCAGGTTTAAACCAGACCTGCTGGTGGTTTGTTTTTTGTCCCAGATTGCTTGTGAATCTGCAAGTTACATAATCTAAAATTTCTAAATTGCCTTTAGGTGCCAACGTTTTTGAGCATATGTGATGACCTTGTAATGCAGCAAACATCCCTGTTTCTCATAAAGTGGGGAAAAAAAAACCCCAATATTTCAACAGAATGCACTTATGTACATGGATGTGTAAGAATAATCATGTAGTTTGAAGTCTGACAAGTTTTTATTTCAACCAAGTGTTTTTGGTCAGATTACTTTAAAATGTAGCCGCAAACTGAAAATAATTTAGGTGGCAGTTTTTGTTATTGATTACAAAATGAGGCTGATTTGAAAAAAAAAAAGGTTCAAAATTAGTTATTTCAGAAAACCTCTGAATCAAACACTGAATATATCGTGAATGAAATAGATGCAAATATGTAGCCTTGTCTAAATGTAATCTACCTTTATCAGTGCATGCACATTATTACCAGTGTTTTGAGGTAAATTGGTAAAAACAAATTTTAAAAATACATTAAATGACTTGTACTAATACTGAAAGTTTTATCTGATAGTTACTAATAAGAATATTATGATAAAAGGGCTATATTGTTAATTTATTTCTTAATCTTTTTTGTTTTTTAAACCC
>JAOXNZ010000177.1:7426131-7436856 GCA_028566095.1 Kryptolebias brasiliensis | reverse complement strand
ACAGTATATCTTCTGGGGTTTGTAACAAATAGGACATGGAATTTAGCTAATGGTAGATCAATGGTCTTATATAAATAAATCCATTTTCTTCTGAATGAAAAAAGGCAATTGCAAGAAAAAAGTAAATGTTTGCAATACTGTATAGACTAAATATTAAGACATATTAAGATTACTAATACAGGATGGTGGTGGAATTACTTCAGTGTAAAAATTGCTTAATTTCTATTTCAGTTAAATTTAAACAGAATAATGAAAGCAGGGGCGTTTTCAGCATGAATGAATATTTGGTTAATGTTGAAGCCATAATTACTTCACTTGATAGATCACAGATTATTGGAAATATATGTTTTATTTACAAAAAGATGTATTTTACGAAAATACATTTATCTGAAATCTAATAAATAATTGACACGAACTGAGTTGTATTAAAAATGACAAAGACCAGCTGGCATTTTGGTTTCTGAGACGTCTGGTTCAAGGTAATCTGGTAGAGACTAAAAAGTAAAGACTGCCTGCTTCAAGGTAGACGGTCAGATCAGTAATGCATCTGCTGAAATCTCAGAAGTTTTGTTTCCTCCAGTTCAGTCTTTTTCTGTTCGTTTAGGCACAAACTGGATTGGACATTTCACAACTTTGCGGAGTGTGAGAGCTTGGTCTTCTTGGGAGGAGAGAGAGAGCACAATGTCATCATTACATAATGAATTCTGGCAAAAACAGCAGATTTAATTCTTTTATTTAGTTTCCATAATCAGGAACCAAAATTAGACATGACATGTATCTATTTTTATCTAAATAAATTCACGTTAAGGATGGCAGAAGTTGTTGACAGCCCTAAATATGATACACATCAGTTATCTTTCATTTAAAGAACATTGGTCAAATGTTGATTACACAACAACACCTCTGTGGTCCCCTAATTCCCCCTGTTTTTTTCTGTTTTGAACTTGTCAGGATTTATTCCCACCACGGTGCTTCTCCATCTCCTGTATTTAACTTTATTTGATCACTTTCCTCAAATTTAATATTTGTGGCTTACCTTTTCAGTCCGCATTATAAATAATGACAGAGAACTGGCAATTTGTTAGACATGTGCTTTCTTTTTTCTTTTTTTTTTTCCAAGTCCTTTCCTGTGTTTGCCCAACTGTTTCTCATGGTGAGATTAACAGAGACACCTGATGCCGGTGCCATCTGCTCTCATCAAAGCCAAGAAAGGAGGGAGGTGTCTTTCAGCGCTAAAGGAAAGGGAAACATAATAGCTGACCCGGTTGCTCCCAGCTCTGTGTGTTAATCAGCGAAGGACAATGCCCTGATATTATGGCACATTACAACTGGACAATGCACTAAGAAGCGTACTTGGAATATTCATATGCCAAAAATAAGCTTGAGTGGGACTGTAATTATATTCATGAATTCTGCATCTGTGCCAGTCCTGATTGTATCATGTGCATCGATTGTTAGCTGTGACACTAGCGGTTTATTCCTCTGAGTTCCTACAGAGTTTTGATATTTTCTGTTGAATTTATCCTGTCACAGTGGGCCACGGCTTGGTTTCAGGTCACATGAAGTGTAACTCAGGGCTCATTGTGTTTTTAAATGTGAGGTTAAAATGGAGAAGCAACATCACAATGTTATGTGATATTGGGAGAAATCAGGACAGAAAGTATATTCAAGTTTTAATACACCAAAGATAAGCAAATGAAGCTTTTAAAACTCTTTGCTCACTGTGTGCATCCCTTCCTCACTTTATTTTCTCGCTCTTGCTGTTCTTCAGTAATGGGGTGAACGTGGAAGGTGCGACTCATAAGCAGGTTGTGGACCTGATCCGGGCAGCGGAGAAGGAGCTGGTTCTGGCTGTGTTGTCTGTCCCACCTCAAGAAGCTGATGGATTAGAAGGAGGAGAGGACGTCCAACTCAACTACGACTACAGTGACAAGCAGGCGGTGCCCATTTCTATTCCCACATACAAGCATGTAGAGCAGCACTCTGAGAGGTTTGTGGTGAGTAATTTTGACTTGTTTTATTGTAATTATTTTCACTTAAAACGTACAGAACAAAGGAATAGCCTTTTATGGGTATTTTAATGGTTGAAAATGTATTTTAATATAATTTGCATATAGAAATCCCTCTAACTTCTAAATGTTTTGGCCACAGGTGTACAATGTATACATGTCAGGTAGACAGCTGTGCTCAAAACGCTACCGTGAGTTTGCCATCCTGCACCAAAACCTGAAGAGAGAATTTTCGAACTTCAACTTTCCAAAGCTTCCCGGTAAATGGCCCTTCTCGCTCTCCGAGCAGCAGCTGGACGCTCGCCGTAGAGGCCTGGAGGAATATCTGGAGAGAGGTGGGCGGATTATGGTGGTAGCTTTCTGATGAATAAACCTGCTTTCTGTTATTAATCTGTAGGTTGTGGAGGACAATTACTGCTCCATTTTCAACGTTTATGTAAAGTCAGGCCTGCTTTGAATATCTAAACTTGAATAAATGTGCAGATAACATGTAGTGAGGATGGAGTCATGCAACGGCTGTCGTCAGTTTTCTGAAGTACTCAAAGACTACATTGAATCTGAATACTTGAAACAGTGACATATAGTTTTTTCTTGTTTATTTAGTTTGCTCCAGCTTTCCTTATTTTGTCTCATTTTCCCTCTATAATTGTTTCCAGTGTGTTCGGTGCGGGTGATAGGAGAGTGTGACATCATGCAGGAGTTTCTCTCTGAGTCAGATGAGGTATGTCTTCACTCTTCTGTAAAGTTGTATGATGTTTTTCACTCTCTCCTGCATATGCCCTTCTGATTATTTATTTGCTGATGATTGAAGCTGTGCTGTACAACATTTAGAGTGGTCTATTGGCAGATTTCTGCAATACAAAAATCAGAACTAAGCTTTTCTTGTTAGAATTGCGGTAGAAAGTAGAATAGGATAAAAATAATCATTTCTATAGCTCAAAAGAAGAAAAATAAATACAAAGATTCAAGTTGGACTTCTTGCGCAACTGAGTACCTCAGTAGCCTAGAAGGGGAAAAAAGAAAACACTTGCTAGGATGGCCTTTTCACAGATTTACCACATGGCAACCCTAGTTTGGGGGAAGCCAAAGAACTTGCATTCAGGACAATCCTCGGAAGAACAAACCTTGATTCATGTGTTGTGTGTTCAGAGACAGATGGGAAGTGGAATTTAGGCCAAGAAAGTGGCTTCTTTCAACTCACAATCTGCCTGGAAAATGTCCATTAAAGCCCTTCTCGTCTAGCTTCAGTACAAAAAGCCTTGGTTTTGTAGAAGATAAGTTTCAGGCAGTTGTTACTGAAATTACTAAGAAGTCGATACACTTAGGAGAAGACATTTTGAAGCATTTTGATTTCTTGCAATTACATCAATTATTACAGCCTTAAAAACAGCTGCCTAAAATCATGCAGATGGTTTTTTGTGCCATTTAAACAGCTCTGACTCATCAGGGCATAAACACAACACATCTTTTGATGTGTCCCACTCTGGGACCACTGCTGCAGGTTCTTTAGCTTCTGTGGTTTGCAGAGATCAGTCTTTGTGGACTGAGATTGCTTTGGCTCATCTACTGGATGCTTGATTACATTGAAACATTGGATTGGATTTTGCAGGCAAAAGCGTTTGGCTCTTTGTTGTGTTCTTTGAGCTGTTCCTGAACAGTCTTGTGGTGTGACAGGGGACACCACGCATTCATTCTTCATTGTTTTGCTTCTCTTTACAGAACTACAACGGTGTGACAGATGTGGAACTGCGGATAGCCCTGCCAGACAAGACCACCATCTCTGTCAGAGTCCGTAAAAACAGCACCACAGACCAGGTGTACCAGGTAAGACCAACTAATGCTGTTGAACCGTCTGATGTGTAAGTTGCATCATATTTTGTCTGCTGGGAAACACATTGTTGGCTTTCTTTTGCTCTTCTGTAGGCATTAGTGATTAAGGTTGGAATGGACAGTATTATGGCAAGCTACTTTGCTATTTTTGAAGTCATCAACCATTCCTTTGGTAAGTCATTTAATATTAATTTTATTTTTAAAAGGAAACTGTCTTAGACAAGGTGTTTGATTCTCTCTGTCACCTGAAACTCTGCTTTCTAAATAAAGATTTATATCACCCCCCTCGAGAGTTTAGTTTATCTCAGGGATTGCGTGTAAGTTTGAACAGGAAGAGTAGGTGTTGTAGTGAATTGTATGTTTTTAAAGCTACACCACATCCCTCATTCTTTTCCTTCTATCTGTTTTTGTTACAGTGAGGAAGCTTGCACCGAATGAGTTCCCCCACAAGCTTTATGTGCAAAACTACACATCAGCTGTTCCGGGAACATGTTTAGCACTCCGCAAATGGTTATTCAGCATCCAGGAAGAGGAGTTACTCAGAGATAACCCGCTGGCACTGCACTACTGCTTCCACCAGGTAGGGACAATGATTAACATTTCCCCCCAACAGTCTTCATTCACACTTTTAAGTCGAAAAGGATCAGGCATATTGAATAGTTCCTGTTTGAATTAAAGAAATATGCTGTACTCTATTATTTTACTCTTAACTATTCATATCAGCCATAGTAGGATTTACTAATTCTTCGTGAAATGTTTGTTTTTAGATCTGCATCCAAGTATAAATTCACCTGAATTGGCTTTATTAGCCTCCAAGTTGTTTCGCAATCAATGAAGGTCATTACTCGATGCACGTTAAGTACAGTATGTAAGGTTCAGCTGTGACTTATTAAAGCAAGTGGAAATTCTCTAAAACAAACCTTTCCAGAATACGACCACTTGGGAACATCGACAGAGGTCACTTACTTGGTTGCTATGAATTGTTGTGTATTAACAGCAGTTAAAAAGTAGCATTTATTACTTATTAGGAATTTCTCCTCTGGGTATTTACAAATTAACTAAAGTATTACCTTTATTAAGGCTTTCTTTATCATTAGATGCTGTACCAAACAGTCATGAGCTCTGACAGTTTGCTGCTTTTGTGTTGGGAAATTGGTGTTTTGCACTTTGTCAAATTGTTTGTGTTCAGTAATCTCAACCGATAAGTGTTGTTGTATCTTTTTGTGCCACCCTAAAATCCCCCACCATATTCCCACTCCCTGTTTGTCTAGGCGCTGGATGATGTGAAGAAGGGATTCATAAAAACAGAGGACAAATCCTACCAGCTGCAGAAGCTGGCGGAGCAGCACAAGATGGCCACGGTCAGTACCACAAACCAGTCTTTGTTTAGGGAAGAGACCGGGATGACTACCACTGTGTGCCTGCTGACCAGAGCCATCACCAAAACACTTTCAAAGAAACATGGCCAGAAAAAAAAAAAAAAATCTGAAATCCTTTCACGCTTCAGAAAACAACCCTCTGTGGAGTAAACGGACATAAAGCCATTGAGCTTATATTGATGTTTGTGGATCATTAACTACAAAACGCCCTTTGTGTCTAAGTTCAAACTACATTTACAGTCACATTACAAATTACAGTCTAAAGCTTATAAAGAGGAACGTTCTTTAAATGAAAGTAGCATTCATTGGGGTTTGAGTAAGTTTTCATCTAAAGCATAAGAAAATACTAACAAAGTCTGAGATTTTCTTTTGATTGTTTTCAACAAAAACCCATCGAAACTGTAAATACATTTTTATTTTTTTAGTTACATTTTAAATCTTTAAGTGTTTCCTGACTGATGTCTGTCCTTCTCTATTACTGGTTAGTACCTAAGCTTGTTGCGGACATGTGAGGGCTACAACGAGGTGGTCTTCCCCCACTGCTCCTGCGACTCCAGGAGGAAGGGCCACGTCATCACAGCTATCAGCATCCATCACTTCAAGCTACACGCATGCACTGAGGACGGCACGCTGGAGGTGAGCATTCGTCTTGAGCTCTTTTACAATACAGAACACGTAATGGATCCAGTTCATTGCTCTTTTATCAATGAACAGTTTTTTTTTCTGTTCAATTTAGGAAGAATAAGCATGTAGTAATTATTTCATTAATTCTGAAATTGGCTTTGAACTTATTCATACCCACTCCTCTTTGAAAAGATTTTTCTTAATAATAAATCTTGACATTAGTATAAATATTTATTTGCATGAAGTACCATCAATCTGTCTCTTTCCCAGAACCAAGTAATAACCTTCGAGTGGGCAGAGATGCAGCGCTGGGACACCGATGAGGAGGGGATGGCTTTCTGCTTCGAGTACGCCAGAGGAGAGAAGAAACCTCGCTGGGTTAAGATTTTCACTCCATATGTAAGCGTGTGTGTTTTACACATCAGAGCTGAGTGTGTACAAACAGAAACCTGAGAGTATGTACATATACTGAAGTATTACACGCATGGTTACACAGACCTAAAAGCTTTGAAACGTTGCATCATCGGTCACCATCAGAGGTAATGGATGGAGATTGACATTCTAATAATATCACAGACCTGCATCATGACAACATTTTTGGAATGACTGGAAGCTCACTGATTTAAAGAGAGACCCATATTTTAGGAACTTATCCAATTGGAAGTTGAATTAAAAGCTAGATTTCTTTCTTTTTAAGAAGCAGGAGCAGCATCTCTCCACATAAAGAGAGGTTAAAGCAAGAATATGTTACTTTCTCTTAACTTAATGAACCTTTCTCAGGAGGAACATTTGAAGTTAAACTGAACCCCAAAGGGTTTGATTTAATTTCAAGGTTTAATAACAGAAGTGATGTGAAAGACATCTGTCCAAAAATAGTTAGGTGGAAACAAGACCGATGTGTGTTTTCTGCTGGTGAAGCTTCTGCAAACATTTCGTCTTTGAGAGTGGACGTCTACATACCACTTTAATTTGGGTCAAACATGCTATTGATCAGCTTTAGGTTAGAGATTTAAATGTCTGCAAAGAGAGATAGACCTTCAGTAAATCCTCCCGGGCTACTGTAACTTTATCTGTGGTAGCATAGCTTAAATCTGATGTCCTGCTATTAAAGAAAACTAAAGTCAACCTTTTCTGAGATGAGTTTTTTCAAAGTTATTTTCCAAGAAATAGATTTTTAAATAGATAAAACTGAAATGTATCACAGCCATACCATCGCTCTTTTAAAAAGAGAACTTCAAAGAAATGACATATCAAGAAAAGGGTGTTTAAAAAAGAAAAAAACCTTTATCAGATGAGCTAAAAATGTGCTTTGATGAGAAGGACTTTAAGGAAATCATTGCTCAAACTTGAGTATTTCCTGAAATGCAAATTTTCTGAACTTTACACAGCTCACACAGCCTTCATTCACATGTAGTCAGGAGGAGGAAGCAACCTTATTTAAAAGTTGTTCTGGATGTCTGCATAACAGTTTTCTCTGGCTTGTCTCCCCCTTCCCAGTTCAACTACATGCACGAGTGTTTCGAGCGCGTCTTCTGTGAACTGAAGTGGAGGAAACAGGTAAGGACCACTCCTTTCCTCTTGTGGGAAATGGATGACTGCATGCCAGCTTTGGTCTAAACTTAGCGTGGTCTTACATTGTTCCTTGCCAATACAGAAAGTTCTTGCACTTTTTTGTATTTCATGTACACGTTTTATCTGTTTCAGGTTGAGGAAGAGGCCTCTGATAAAGACAACAAAAATTGCACCAACAACGGTAAACAGCTACTTTTTTTTTGTCTTGGACACAGAAAGAAAAATCACTCTAGTGTGAGGGGCTTGATTTTTATCAGTAGGAAATATGCATTCAGATGTTGTTCTTCTTTGATTGATGGTACCTATCAAAGAACATAAATAATTCAAAAGCTTCCTGTCTGATAAAACCTAAAATGTCAAGGGCAGAGCAAGAATTTCAAGTGTGAATTGATTAAAAACTAAATATATTTGAGCTTCTTAAGAGTTAATTAAATTTGGTAAATTATTTCCAGATTAAAAGAGGAATGAAGACATGCTTTCATATTTACAAAATACCTTTTGTGTTGCACATTAAGTGCTGTATTTAACTAAACAAGAGTGAAGGACAGCTGCAATCTGAAGGAAAACAGTTATGAGTTATAGAAAATTAGAGAAAATTTCTGAAAATATGTTGAGTGCTGAAACTTGCTGAAGAAGCTGAAACTGACTTAAAGCCAAAATAAGCAGAACACTAGCTAAAAGTTGCAAGAACTATAGCGAAAAGATAAAAAAAGCAGCGCGATAGCTAAAAGTAAAATAAGAAGACAAAATAGAAGCTAAAGCTAATTTCAAAGAGAACAGTGGTTTTGAAGGAACTGAAGAGATCTTCATGTATTTCTCTGGGAAGTCTTTGTTTAATAAAGTTAAATATATTGAAGTATAAAAATTACAAAAATCAAATGTTATAGCACCCATCTTCTGAATGAGCTCAACGCTTTGGTATTTGCCAAAGTATGCAGAAGTAGTAAGATAAAAATAAAAAAACATACAGAATAATGAAAAACAAGACGACAGCAGTGTGAATGTTGAATCACCGTCACACATTTACAAAAAGTCAAACAAGTCGCTGAGGGTGAAGAGTCTGGAACATGAACTGATAGTGTTTGTTCACAGAGGACAGCAGAGTATTTAGGATAAACATGTGCCTCGCGATCAGGTTTATCTCTGAGATCTGATTATGAGATAGACGTTAAAACTATTTGCCAAATCTGAGACGACGTGCAGTCATCAACACAAGTACGTGGACAAATGACCACACTGCAGGAATACCAGGCTTCAGAGTTTCAGGAAAAGAGATGAAATCTAAAACACCTGAAGAGAGTTGAGGACACTCAGAAACGAGGCGAGGGTATCGGCGTGCAACAGATTGACTCGTACATGATAACGATCAGTAATTAAAATGGTGTCCCTCAGGACGCAGACTGATCTCTGTTGTTGTGATGTTGCAGCTTTTTTCATTAGTCGCATAAAATAAGACGATCATTCAGACTTGTTCCTCTGAACCATCACTGTGTTCCAGAGTATCTGCCTCCTCTGGAGACGCAACAGAAGGGATGGCGCCACCTAGGGGGGGAAATCGCAACTTCCTAAAACACGTCTGCTGTCACTCGGACCAGAACTGACCCACTCGCATCATCACAGCCACCCCGGAGAGCGCCCATCACTTTAAACAGCGGAACCGAAAGACTGAGGCGACCAATTTGGGAAACTGTAATAGTCATACGTAAACAAATCCAGGGACGGACAGAGTGAGAAGAGGAAAAATCCGCATATACCAGCTTTCCATGTAATTTACTAGATCTTCATAGTGTGTCTGTTGTTTTCCTCCATGCATCTGCCCTGCGACGTTGGGCTCAACAATGGCAGATCGTCACCAGTGGACGAGATGAGACGTGTCAGCTCAGAGGCTGGCTGGGCAGGTTTGACACAGCACAGTAAGAAGCATTGTTGCAAAGCGGACCACCTCAAAGAAATCTGATGAAAGAGCCGACTTCTGGTACGGAGATTTGACAGTCAGCTTTTCTGACAGACCCATTCAGCCCAAATCCTGCAGCTTGAGCCCTGAATGGTGAACTGAGCTGAGATAAAAAAAAATAAAAAATAAAAAAAAAACCCATAAGACAGGGGTTGGGAAAGGGGGGTTCATCAGAAAATGGGTTTTCTGCTTCTTTCACAGTCAAATGGTAACAGATAAAAGCAAAATCATGCTTTACACTGATGCTGGACATTAACAAAAAAAATGTTTTCTATTTCTGGGGTCCTTAGTGTCCTGTCTTTGTCAGAGAATATAAGCAGCACAAAGGAAGTGGATGTGTTCATAACTATTTGTATGTTTAACGATCACGCTTCTGATAAAATATAGATTAATATAAGAGCAGTAAAAATTGTTTTCTTGATCTAACTGAATCACATTAAGGATGTATTAACTAATCTCCAGTTTCCTCCTCATCCCCGGTCTAACCCACACCGCAGAGTGACGTCCGTTGGCAGGCAGCCATTAATCTCAGTGTATGGATATTTTATCTCCATTGCAAGTGTTTTATAGTGGCTATTTAACCGAGCTTTGGAGCCGAGAGGAGGCGGCTTTGTCATTCGCAGCTCTGCAGGAATAATCTCTTCAACAAAAAGGTTGATGGGCCAAAGCGTTACTTTTATTAAAATGTCACATCTTACACAACGGGGACTCTTACTGACAGATTGTGAATTTAAACACACCGGGATTTATGAGCGTATGCGATGCAGTTTTCTGAGCAGGCAGCAGGTGGCAGTAGAGACTACGACCGAATAAGTTTGCGAGCTTAAATGGAAATCTTCTCAGAGTGATCCCCTCTGGGTCTGTAAGTCACCCAAAACTATCACTCCTCTGCAGTTTGTCCATTAAGTAAGTTGGGAGAGAAGATGAAGTCTTGTACAGAAAGTAGAGCATGAAGTTATTTGACTGCTACCATAACCATCAGCGTCTGCCTCCTACTGCGCATACATGGAGACAGTATTAGTCATGTGCATTTGCACATAACCTGATAAAATTACCCACACTTGTTTTTCTGTTATACAGATGCTAGGTTTATTTATGTTTTTTTAATTTTAAATATTTTTTGACTCTGTAGATGTTTACCACCTTTAACTGAACTGTTAAAAGGCAGGCGCACATGCTGACAGAAAACTTTCTGATTTTTACCTCAATGCTGTACTTTTTGTTTGTTTTTCCCATGAAGGGCTAGAATTAATCTCCGCTAATTCATTACTGTGCTTCACTCACAATTTGGACCAAAAGCCTGAAATTTAGAATGTTTTTTTTTTTTTTTTCTCTTCACAATAAATTTTAGAGCAAA
>JAOXNZ010000177.1:7408869-7424982 GCA_028566095.1 Kryptolebias brasiliensis | reverse complement strand
ATCCTGTCAACCTGAGCTTGATTAAAGAATTCCCTAATCCAGACTCTGATGTCTCCTTGTAATGTGAGTTTATTTCAAGTACATATCTTTTTTATGTCTATTTGTTGCCAGTTTCTTTTACCTGCCGCCTGTTGACGTTGACACATTCCTCCTATATTTGCTTTTAATAATCAGCTGTTTGCGGTTGAACACATCAACAGGATGGAAACAAACTCACGTGGAGGCCATAAATAAGAAACAATGCCTGTCCCTCCCCTGCAGATCCAGGTGGGCGGTCTGGAGTACTACCCAGGTACGCTCCACATCTACTCAGACAGCACGCTCACGCTGCCCGCCATCATCGGGATCGGAGCGGGCGGAGGCGTGCTGCTCATCGCCATCATCGCCGTGCTCATCGCCTACAAGAGGAAGACTCGGGACGCCGACCGCACGCTGAAACGTCTGCAGCTGCAGATGGACAACCTGGAGAGCCGGGTGGCGCTGGAGTGCAAGGAGGGTGTGTTCTCTGTCCCCCTGTCCCCCGTCCCCCTCCGTCCTTCATCCCTGATTAATCTGTTTCCCCCTGCAGCTTTTGCAGAGCTTCAGACGGACATCCAGGAGCTGACCAACGACATGGACGGGGTGAAGATTCCCTTCCTGGAGTATCGGACCTACACCATGAGAGTCATGTTCCGTTCTCTGTCCCTGTGGCTGCTGTGAATACGCTTTTAGAAAGCTGCTTTTTAAAATATATATATAAATATTTCTGTGGTTTGGTTTGTCTCGTCTGTACCGGGTGCAGCCTTACGCTCGATCATAGCCAGGTTTGTGTGTGTTGTCAGCTGTTGTGCGTTTCATCCAAGAGCTAAATGTCATTGTAAAAAAAATTAAATAAGGTGAAAGCAGAGATGTGACAGGAATGTAACCAAGCACGTCTTTAAACAGATGACCTGTGTTTGATATTGTCAGTCTGTGCAGTTTTGTGGGCCGCCTGCTTTTATGTTTTGAGGTGATGGACAGCCGGAGTTTTAACTGAACGATTATTTATCAAAAGAACAATTTCATGAATGCTGGATGATGCAGCAAACCTTGTGTAAAAGAGAGAAAAAAAAAGTCTTTGTGGAGCTGTATGAGGCTCAGAAAGTTTTTTTCTTATCCTACTAGATGTTGTTGCTACAGCAACACATCAGTTGTCTGGGTTTTAACTGTGCAGCATTTCACAAGGTTCACTTTCCAGTTTTTAAATTGACTTTCTTTAGGGTTGTTTGTCTTTCGTGGACAGTTTTGGTTCAGTCGGAGTCGCAGTGTTCGTCTCATCCTCGGTTTTTCTGTCTGAACTCAGTATTTGTCAGCCTCTGGAAGGCGCGGCAGATTCGGGTGCACTCGCTGCTGGCGTGCCCTAACTTTTACTAACATGACGGGTGGATGTAAGTGCTGTTCAAAAAGTGTTTGCCTATTCATATAGTTATGTTTACTGCTCTGGGAAACTAGCTTTTCTGGAGCAGGGAGGCAGTGACAGTAAAAATCCTGAGACTTGTTCATGTTTGGAAAAAAAAGAAAGTATTCTTTCTAAACAAAAAGCACTCTTATATCCCCAACTCAGAACTTTTATTTATTCAAACAGATTGGTAAAATGATCGTATTAATGGTTAATTTGGTGTGAAGAAACAGCTACACGGAGGACTACCTAAACTCAAGAAGTTGTTTAAAACACATCTGGTTTCTCATTTAATGAGTCAATAAAAACAGCAATTAACACAAGCTTAAAAAAAAAAATAGTTTTATATCTAAAAATGTCTGTAAAGGTTTACTAACCAGTATATTAAAAAAAGGAAAAAAAAGAGTTTAAAAAATGTTGTGTAGAGTAATAAATTGTAACAATATTTTAAATAAAGTTATATATTGGGAAAAACGATGGTCTGAATGTTTACTGTGGTCTCTCTCTGTGTGGACAGTACTCTGAGCCTCCGGTGTGGCTTTATTTTGTTCATTTTTTGACTAGCTGTTAAATGATGACTCTCAGGTTGGGTTTATTATTGTATGGATTCTCCTCCCGTCCGGTGAGACCTCACCGATGTCCAAACTGCCCACCTGTAAAGTGATGAAGCAGCAGAGGAGCTTAGCTGAGACAAGTTAACCTTCTGGTGATGGAAAACAAGAACTAATATGTTTTTAATAAGATCTGTTCAATACATTCTTTCATAAATCAAATGTATTATCGCCCAAAGACAAAGGCATGTCTCTGTGTGTGGGGGGTGGGGGTCATTTTTCTGTAGCGTTAGCAAAATAACCCATGAGCCACTGGACAGATTTCAATGAAACTTGCAGAAAATAATCAGTGAACGTGCATCTACAACTGATCAGGTTTTGGAGTCAATCCAGTTCAAGATGGCCGCCACACATGATTACCATTAGCCAACAAAAAAAATAACCGACTCGGTCAGTTTTACAGATAATAACCTGAAATTTGATGTGGTAGTAGCTGAGAGTCATTCCCAACACACATTCTAACATCTTGCATCAGATCATGTTATTTTCAAGATTTAACCAAAATAACTTGAACTCTAATTTCTCATCTTAAGATGATCTCGGTGCATGAAAGGTGGCAGGTGATGTGCATTTCCTTCCACGATTGTGACCTTTAATTTACGTCGAATATGTTTTGATTCTGAATGTTTCTTTTGTGAGCTGCCAGTCGCTGGGATGTTTTCACTCACATCAGTCTGTCTCTGGGTTTGTGTATCTCCCTTTGCAGGATAATTCCTGCAATTTCGGCCTTTGTGGGTGGCTTTTCATGCCGACTCGCTGCTGATAAATGTTGAGTTTGGCTCAGAACGGCTGAGTTGAGAGCCTGGAGCGGCTTTGACAGCAGTTTTTGTTCGTCTCCACACCTTTTGCACTGCACAGCCCCGGCGTATGAGAAGTGAAGCAGAGCTGATCAGGACGAGGAACAGAAATGGCAGCTTGTTGGCAGGATGAGTTTCATCATTAAAAGAGGCTAAGATGAATAGAAAATTAAACATCATCTAATTTTTTTTTAGCTAATGAAATGACAGGCTGCTCTGTTGCAGTTCTCTTTTGATTTTCTTACTGTGCAGTTCTCATTACAGATTCACATTTCCTGCCTTGCACATAGCCCCAGGTTTATTGGGAAGGGAGAAGCACTTTGCAGAACATTACATGTCCCAAGGCCATGTATCATGATTTGCAGCTCCTCAGGCAGGCGCATTATCCTGGCAGAGCCTCGGGCACAGTGACATTTTGATGGGCACGTGCTGCACTGATCCCAGGGTTTGTTGGCTGTGCAGGAACAGGAACTGTTGCACGGCACGGGGAAAAAGTGGGACAGGTTTTATCGAAACTAAAAGTGCAGGGATGCTTAATGCACCTCATGGAAACAAGCCCATAAAATGTTCTGTGCTGCTGAGGTGAAAATACTCATTTTTTATTAGAGATGTTTCTCATGCTGCCACCTCACTTTAAACCCCTGACTCGTTTTTTTTTTTTCTTTCTTTTGTGGTATTTATTTATCACAAAAACTGTGGGCTTAATTCTACAAATGACTGTCTGTTGACAGCATTAAATGGCAGCCAGTCATTTAAAAAGCAGAACTGCTGTGCTTTTCCTTAATTGTGTTTTGAAGCGTAATCTTCTTCATGCTGACAGAGAGGCTCGTACCCCAAGGTGCAAAAACAGCAAAATTAGAAGAAATTACAAAGCAGAAAAGGTATTTATGTTTAAAAAAAATTTAAAAAAAACTATAAAACTTAGGAGAATAACAGTATCCTTAGAAATGTTATCTTTTTTTTAATCTTTCAGGCTTGTTCCTGTTTTTATTTGTTCTGATTCTTTTTGTTAAGTGTGTTCACAGCTTTGTGTGTTTCGTAAAACGTCATAAAAATTAGTTGCTCTGCTTTGCACAATAGTGGTGAAAGGAACCAAAAATCAAACTCTTTAATTTGACCTACTTAAGGATTAGCATGACAATCTGCAAGGATTGAATTTGATTGGTGTAAAAACTGTATTTACATCATTTCTAGTTATTTATTTACTTTATGTGACTCTTTTTTATGTTTGTCACAGTTTAATTTCATACATTGTATTGATGTGGAATTAATATTTATGTGTAACTTGCAGCATGGAAGTAATTGGCATCATTATCTCTGTGTCTGGATGGAGATTTGGGAGGCAAATATATTTGCATATATTATAAGTTTTAAAAGTTTAATGTATAATATTCACAGTTACGTGACTGAGCTCCTAATGCCTGCGGATGGACTGACACCTGAGGCTCTGAAATAAACTGTGTTTCCAGTTGAAAGTCAGGAGGGCCTACATTTTAGCACAATATCTGTAAAATTGGCTCAGTTATAGTCATTTATGCGTTTCAAAAGGTCATGAGATATTTTGCTGACAGACACAGTTGATTCTAATGGGTAATGGCAGAGTTTTAAGAACAGATCTCCCTGGATCCGTTAGCGCTCAGGATGTGTGTTGGAAATGACTTTCAGCTAAAACTCACCAAAGAGTTTAGATCAATATTTTGTGTTTGCTAAGGTCCCTTACCTGGGCAGCCATCTTGAACGGGGTGACGCCAAAACCTAAAACTTAAAGTCTTTTGCAGCCAAAATAGTTTGTCTTGGAGAGGGTGAGTCAAGGGTTATTTAGTTTGGCTGCAGATTGTAACTTCACCACTAGATGCCACTAAATCCTAAACTCCTTTCTTTTAATGCATCAGTGATGCTTTATAATAAATATACACAGGCAGTTTCATTTGAGTACTTAAACTAAAAGAAAAACAAACTTTAGAAGCCAATCTGATTTTTTTTGTTCATTAATTTATAAGCAGTAAGTCCCCTGATTGTTCTAAATCACTCCTCTGGAGAGTATAAGACATCTTTTATTTAGTATTTCCTTTCTTTCATCTGAAAACGCCTCTTTAGCCACTGTGAGTCTGCTTTATTTAACCAACAAAAAACTAATAGTTGACCATTTTATTGAGGATTTAAAGTTGAGATGCTAAAGAACTCAGGAATTGGTCCACCGCTGTTCACTGACAGGCTTTAACATTAATTCAGAAGTCTAAAGTTTGGTACTCACAGCAAACATCCAGCCTAACATGGACCTGCAGCTTGAAGAGTGACACGTCATGCAGGTGGAGAAGGTGAATCATCTTGTCTTACAACAAGAACACCTCTCCTCCGTACAGTCAACTAATTTTCCCTGTCAGGTTGGAATAATGAGCTCAGAGCTGCGGAGTGGCTGCTTATCTAGTGGTCACACCTGAGGAAAAACGTGTCAAGCCCACTTATCGTCCACTTACGTTGAGGCTTCAGTGGAAACTGTGGGAGTCTGACCAACGTGCCATTCTTGGCTTTTCACTGATACCTCTGGCAGCTTTTTTCTGCTGGAGTCCAATTATTTGTCAGTCTTTTTTATTTTTTTGTCTTCTGTGTTCATTCGGCAAAGCCAACAGCTTCTTTGTGTTTCTCGTGTGTCTGCTTCCCAGAGTGCTGACTCTAGAATCTTAAATTACATTATGTAACCCCAAAGCTTGCATAATCATGTATATTTTCCTCCTGAGTCCCAAATCAAGACTCCCATTTTTTTTTTGTTGTTGTTGTTTTTCTGAGAAGACCCGAATTATCCGTGTATATTTCTCCCCGTCTCTGCTGTACTGAATTGCAGCTTTTTCCCACGGCAACGCAAGAAAACACGGTTAGGTTTTAAAACATTAAACACTCCTACAAGTAACAGTGGTGTGTCATGAGATTCAAGTGCAATGTTCTGCTTGTTTCTTAAGCAAGATTTCACAGCAGCATTTCCAACGTTTCTGAAACATTCATTATCAGTAACTGCATAAAGCAGACTCATGGCTTTTTATCAGGTAGATCCATCACAAGACATTAAAGCCCATAACATGTCAGCTAACACGACTTTATAGCACTCAGTCTGATTCCACTATCAGCAGTGTATAAAGCGATACATTCTCATTTTTACACGTCAGGATTGCTATCCTTGTCACATCAGTACCTATCTGCTGTTGGCTAATGCTGTCTTTGACCTTCTGAGGCGTACAGAAATAACTCAGATGATGTCTCAGCATGAGGCTGGAGACAGTATTTTAACACAAAGCATGAGGAACAGTCTGAGACGTAGAACAAAGTGACTGAAATATGAAAGCTGAAGATTCTGAGTTGATATTTCCTCGTTATAAACTTATTCTCTCGTGACACAGATACTTGTTTCTCTAACACAGGGTACATTTATCCATTTATTTTAGAAAAGCAACACTATTATCTCCCGCCACCAAAGGTGGGAGGTGGTAACAGTTTCGCCCATGTCTGTGTGTGCATTTGTTTGGCAAAATATCTCATTGACCCACTGGACAGATTTATTGAAACTCTCAAAAAGTAATCATTGGATCTACATCTACAAATTATTGACTTTTAGTGTCTATGCCATTCAAGATGGCCACCACAGCTTAGCAAACACCATCCTTTTCATGATAAAATGATTTTAGTTTAAAACTCTGGCATAAAAGGAGTTGGACGGTATGCGTTCCTTCAAAGAATGCTAGGTCTTTAATTTTACAAGACGGTTTTGGAGAGTTGATCAGTTTCTGATTCTACCTCTAGAGATAACTCCTGTGACCGCTGGTCAGAACCTGCACACATAAATGACTATTTTTTCAACAGCTGCTCAAACTACCTTTCCACAGTCTAAAGCTGAAGTGGGAAGTCGATGTTTTGGTGTCATTCTGCAAAAATTAGGATGGGACAAAACTGGGGTTCTGGTTCTGTTTGTAGAAGCTCAGCAAGACACTTTCTAAACCAGATCAGGTGGTTTAAAGAGAAATGATGGCTGGTGAAAGAGGGAGGCAAGATAAACGGATGTTATTTCGGATTGTTTTTCATGTGTATTATTTCAGGGTGCAGGGTCGTAGTTTTTTGTGAATCTGGAATTTAGATCAGTCTTTTTTTTAAAGAACAAGCCGTCTACATGATCCTGCTTTAATAGGTGTGGTATCTTGTAAAATCTGCTGTCCGCTTCAGTTCAAAATGTTTCAGCCTCTGCTGCTTTTCATCTTTTTTTTTAATCTGGCATTTATTAGAAAGATATAGCTGGAGTACGCTTTTAAAAATGGATGAAAAGATGAGTACAAGTCAGAACAATGAAACATGACCTCGAGCTGAAATAACCCCCTGCTTTTACAGATACTTGAGGGTTTCTGAGTAAATGTGTTGAAAGGAAGCTTTATAAGAGTGGAAGTTTGCATTGACATGATGTGCGTATTTTGTTCAAGTATCTTCCACGTGTTAAAAAGAAACCAGACCTCAGTCCACTCAGAGTTTCACCCAGTATTGTAGTCTGTATCAGCCTCTATTGACTTATTGGTCATAGGGGGCTTTTGTCCCTGGGTGTGGACGCCTTGTTTCCACTTAACCTTGTGACCACGGTGGCCAGAGCTGGTTAAATGA
The DNA here is from genome assembly GCA_028566095.1 of Kryptolebias brasiliensis. Lineage (NCBI taxonomy): Eukaryota > Metazoa > Chordata > Actinopteri > Cyprinodontiformes > Rivulidae > Kryptolebias > Kryptolebias brasiliensis. The sequence goes on along the minus strand of JAOXNZ010000177.1, from coordinate 7,417,522 downwards.
CAGTCTGTAAAATGAGCGACTACAAGCCGGCAGGATTAATCAGGCCTAACGACACATCTGCAGGTAGGCTCGCTGGGAGGAGTGAGCATCAATCAACGTCCGGAGAATCTCCCCCTCTCTCTGCTTCTCGTCAGCTCTATCGACCAGAGCTTTGGGCCTTTGGTAATTAAAAGGCATTGATCGGCTTCAGCCGCAAGATTGTTGGGATGTGAGCATGCAGCAGCACGGGGACTTTTAGAGTGAACAGGTGTGCTCAAACATGGGTTGGTGCTCCTCAGTATGGTCCTACATGTTGCTTTACATGTAATACTGCACAGCTGGATGGAAATATGCAAAAGTGTTTTAGCTCATGAAATGTATTCCTTGCTGTCTTTTTTTTTTTTTTTTTTTAGTTTATAAACTGAGCAGTGATGATAACCTCCTGGCTTACATTTTTACCCTAAGGTCAAACAGCTGTGAGAGGCTGAACCTGATGCCAGCATGGTTCCCTGAATGAGCCTTGTGGTAACATCTGATGCCTGAGAGAAGCCTTTAGGTCAGTGCTCTCTTGTGAAATAAGGATTGAGGGAGAGGAAAAAACAAGAACTGACTGAGTCCGTTCATACATGGAAACCCGCAGGCTCATCTCCCCCACGGACACACACACAGCCTCCTGACTCGCTCTTCTTTTATTCCATCTGAGTGAACACAGTAAATCTAAGTGCTGCCAGATTGCTGGCGCTGCACATTTTTCCACCGTCGAGTTAGCTCATCAGGCAGGGAGCCTTGCCTGGGCTGAAAAAGGACCGGCAGGCTACTATAAATACGCCGATGACTCTTTACTCATCCTAACACACTGACTGAGTGGCACAGTGAAGGCCAGGCAGAGACTCCGGCTCCCCTCAGCAGGGATAGAGTCGCATGAAGACAGTTGTCTAATTTGTTTATTCTTTTAGGATATATCTTCCCCTTGTGGCATGAGCTAGTGCAGTGACCTTTAATTTGATGCCAGTGACTGAGTTATACTTGTCTGAGCACCCATCTCTCCTGCCACCGTCACTCATAAATCCAACGAATTACCCATGATGCCACTCTTTCCTCCATTAACCCTCCTTTCCTCTTCCTCCTTTCCCAGCACCCCCTCCTCCCTTCCTTTTCCTTCCTTCCTGTATGAAGTGATCAATTAAGGCCAGTCCAGCTTCCACTGGCACATCAGCACTTTCTCTCCTCCTCCTATCCCCCGCTGCCATTTTTCCCCTCTTCTCTTTGCGTGTCGGGATAGGTAGGAAGAAGAGGAGAGCAAAAGTGGTAGAAAAACAAGATAATCTTTTATTTTCTCAAGGAGAGGTGCTCTGTACAGATGTGAGTGTCAGCATGTGTTCAAAGGAGAATAACCTTTTACAAACCCTCTGGCAGGAAGTTGACTTTCTGCCTGCTTGTAGAGTTGACTTGAAAGAGGAAGAGACAGAAAGACGGCAGACAAAAAGAGACAAAGAGAAGGCATCTTAACGAAAGAGACTGTCAGAATTCGTCAGGAATGTAGGAAACATGTTTAGCCTTTAAAAGACAGAATTTTAATGGTTTCCTAAAATGAATAAGAGCAGAAACAGTGTATAATGTAGTTCTTGTCACCAAATCCCTTGTAAAACATAGCTAAATCTATCCGGGGGAGAAAGAAATGCAGCTTGTGTAGCCAAAGCCTGAGATTTATTTACCTCTGTGTCATAGAATGATTAGAAACAAATTAATAAGCCACACATTGCACTGGTCATGTTTTCCCATTACGATGAATGCCTCCGTTTTATTCACGGTCAGTCCCATATCCATCATCCTGCCGCTGTAAAAACTCTCCAGAGCATCAAATGTGAATTATTCTGCAGCCGAAGACGGCAAAATGTTTGCTGAAAGTGCCCAGCTGTTTTAGTACTTCCACTGGGATCTGTTGGCATAGATCAAACTATTGTCAAGTTCTTAGTTTAAAGGGGTTATTTTGTTTATTCAAAGACAACCAGACTTTATTCATCTGCTTACAGTTTGAAGTTAGATCATTTATTTAAGACTAAAACAGGTTTTTATTGAGTTTAGTCTCATCAAAAGAAAAATGTAATAACTTTATCTATGTGACCTGACAGGAAATGAATGTTAAAACCTCCAAACTTTGTATAAAAATCTAAATCTAACCATGTGCAAGTTGTATTTGTAACATTTAAACCTAAACGAGTATATTATGTCTAACTTTAGCTGTGTATTTTTAACTCCAAACCCTACTTCTGAGTACACTGTGAAGACTTGAATGTGAAAACGTTCATTTACAAATGTTTCTTTTTCATGGTTATCAGCTGACCTTTTTTTCCCCAACCGATCCTCAGTAAAAAAGGTATTCAGTTTTCAGACAATGGAGAAATGAGTGAGTTAAACAGGCCCATTGTACAATTTATTCACTTCTATTGTGAAACTGCAGTGGTTTGTGCTTGGAACCAGGAGAGCTGTTACACCTTTTGTCCTGAGATTGAGTATTTCACCAATTTATTCATCATTTTGTGGGCTCTGTAATGCTTTGGCAGTGACCAAAATTAAGCTTTTGAAAGACTATATTGAGAATGCAGGATAAAAAGCTGATGGCGCAAATGTGAATACACCTGTAATTAATGATACACATATGAGAAAACCAATCGAAGCTTAATTAATTGCACTGATTATTTAATTTTTCACATGGAAAGAGTTTAAAGACTGTGCTGCAGCTATCCTGAGTTCTTGTATGAAGCCCGTGCAGAACAAACAGACGCTGCTTTATGTCTGAAACAATCTGAGTTTCTGTGAAGGACACTGCAAACTGCTAACCTTGAAATATGATGTGAAAGGAAAAAAAAATGTTTTTGCCACGACTACCACAGTGAATTAACCGTTAACTGTGAAGCATGGAGGAGGAAGTGTAAATATAAGGAGCCACTTAAATACACAAACGTGTCAGGAAAGTGCAGGTAAGATAAATCAAAACAGAGGCTGACACTCCTTATATCAGCATAATTAATTGAAATGAATCCAGTTTTATTTAAACAAGAACAGCAACAAAACACAATGTTACAAATCAAACAGTGACTTAAAGAAAAAGCTAAAACTACCAATACAATGATACAGTCTGGTACTTTTAGAAGTTTAACTGAGAGTAATTATGCTGATATGACTGTAGTATTTTGTGAAGAGAAAGTTATAACCTTTCCCAGTTCTTTGCCAAATTAGAATCATTTTAAAAGTATTTTAAATAGAAACTACACAAACAAAAGCCTTCCAGGAAAGTGCAGCTGAAACATCGCTCCCTAAGGCCCTGTCCAGATTAACACAGATATTTATTAAAACAAACATTTTATTTTTTATTTTTTTTACCACGTTTGCACATCTAATCCACACCCAAATGGCATTTCTGGAGAGAAAAACGGAGAATTTACCCAAAGCTTTCCAAGCAGATTGTTTCATAAACTCTACTTTTGGTGTCTGTGTAGACCTGACATATGGAGCTTTTTAGAAACGATGACAGTGACTTATTTCCCACATTCCCACTGTCGCTTTGTGTGCTTTACTGTTTTCTCTACATCTGGCTGGCTTTATTCTGACCTTGTTGCCATGAAACTTGGACTGTGTGTAAAAATTTAAAGGGTAAAAGTGATTTATTTTGGTAGTACCTCTAGTCTCAGAATGTATTTTGTCGTGTTGTTAACGTTATGTTTCTTCAATGCTGAACTCATTAATATACACGAAAGGTATTAATTCAGTCAACGTTATCTGATAGAAGTAAGGAAATAGTTGCATATTTATTCTATTTTATAGTAGTTGTGCGTAACAAAAATGGAAAGATGTTTTAATTTTTAATACCAGTTGCTGAGAACCGGCAAAGATAAGATCTGTTGTCATGGAAAGAGCCGATGACGCATCTGCAATGCACTCAGGTCATCCTGTTCTCCCACTGATACAACTCTCTGCATCTTATCTGGCCCGGATCGGTCCTCTGAAGGTGGCCGGCGCCGTCGTTCTGTCAGTGGATGCGCAGTGTGTCGGATTTCTCAAAGTGCATAAACATTCTTCTCACCATCTGATGGTAGAGATGTCTCACCTCATGGGGTCTGCTTGATATTTAAATGCACAAAAATACACAAGTTGGGTTTTCCTTATCGCGCTTTGCCACAGCAAGCACCACAGCTGGATCTGAATAAGATGTGTGGATCAATAATCACGTCAGTAAAGTGTGATTTTAAAGGGAGAATTCCTGTTGCTTCTAGCTATTTCTTTTGAATGACTCATCTTTCTCCTCCTCACAGCCTCATTACTTCTGTCACAAGCAGTAAGTTTACATTTTGGACTTTTAGGACGTTTCTGTCGCAGTTTTTGCACCTTTTAGGTCCGGCAGATTGTATCGTAGGAATATTTCTGTAATGTTTCCTTTTCATTTCAATCTGGGAATCGTTAAAAAGATAATTTATCCAAAGATTTCCTTTTCAAAATGTCAACCATCTGCATTCGACTTTGACGAGTTGTAATTAGATGCATCCTTTGAGAGTAAAAAAGGACCTAGGTGGACGTTCCTAGGTTAATTGAGAACTCATTGAATTAATTAACCTTACCTAATCTTGCAGCCAAACTGTAAGCAGAAACACAAGTCAGTTGTCATGGCAGTTTAACATATTCCAAACAAGCTGAAGAAACGTTTTTCTTCCTGGTTTTTGAGATGATCTCTGGTTGAAAGTTTTAGTGCAGATTTGATCCCTCAACTTGTTTCCATAACAGCCTGAGTCAATATCATGAGAATGTTTTTTTTTTATTAAAATTCACCTCTCCTTTTAAGCTCATTCACAAAGCCATAAACCAGTCAAGGAATTGGAGGGAAATTTATTGGGACACCGTTTTTCTGTATAAATTCTTGAATGATCTCATCCCCTATTGCTGCCCCTCGTGTCCTTTTAAAGCCCTGACCTCCCATCTGATTTATTAAACCTTTAATATGGGTTTCGTTGGTCCATTATGACCTGCCAGATGCAGTTAGGTAACTGGGCCATGAATTTTCACTGGTCTCCACCGCGGTGCAGCAACGGGCCGCTGCAGTGTTGATGACCGGTTAATTCCGAGCCGGGATAAGCGCCGCACACAGCGCAAGCTGCTCACGAGCTTCTGATCTCTGCTGATCGTCTCGTAGAGAGATAAGGCCGTGGCAATTTTAAAGTGGCTCACAAGCAGAGAGTGGGGAGGGTTCATCTTCGAAAAGCTTATTAGTCTTAAAGATTATCCAAGGTCTTTCAATTTGACGGTCATTAGATGAATGCGATTAAATAATAGATGAGATCCTCTTCTGTTCCTGTGCGATGCAGCGCTCTTGATCTTCGGTCAACTTTTTTGTGCATCCGAGCATCAAGCCGCTTTCTAACTCTAAATCTGCCAGTGTCACAGGGGGGATGGAGTGTCGGTCCTTCACGGCGGCGCTTTGTTTTGTGCCCTTGTAAAAGCCTCTCCCCACCTTCTCGTCTTCACATCACTTTAAATGATGCAGTATTTTCTCCACATGTGGGAGTAAGGGGCTGTCTTCCCTCTTTGAGACGATAAAACAGTCACATATCTGTCTCTTTTATCTGTCTCGGCCAATCTGTCTGTCTCTTTCCTCCTTTCACTCTGCCCTGATTCAAGATCCTTACCTCAGGTTGCATTTGACTAAATCCTCTGTTTCCAAACCCTTTTTGACTCATGTTTCCCTTTAATTTTGAAGAAAAGTCTTCGAATTGGCCACAGAAATGGATTTCACCTTGTCAAGGATCTGATAAATCACCCTGCGGACTCTAATTTCTTTTAAACTTCACTCTGTATTCCCTTTATCATCTGTTTTCTTCTTTTTTTTTGGGGTACAAAACAGAATGTATTGCAAAGAAAACCATTAGTTTCTTTCCATTTCCCAGATCCTTGCAATCACAAATCACAGAACTTACAGTTTGCTGGAAATTGTGTTTTCTTGGATCAGAGCCCACTCCGTTCTACATTTTATACTTAATTTTCTTCAATCGTTCCTACATGTTTCTCCTCTTCTGGGGTTTTTTTTTTTTTTTTTGCTTTCTTTTTTTGCTTTCAAACAAAATCCTTGGAAATAGCCTCCACAAAGTTCGGCGCAGACATGAGGATTGAGATGGTGCAAATGATGTTAAAAACACTAAACGCCACCAGACACAGGCGGTCGATCACAGCGCCGGCAAATTTCCACTGGTCAGCCATGCTCTCGGTCTCATCCTGCTCTCGGAAACGGTCTGCCATGTAACGCACCTCCTCCAGTATAGCCTGCAGCTGGGGGTCTCCTATCCCTGATGTTGAGCCCCCTCCTAGTCCTCCAGGCCCACCTCCGAAGCCCCCACCACTAGAGACAGTGCTGGGACACCCGACAGTATCCTGAGGTGGTGGGGAGCTGCAGAACTGAGATGGCAGGTGGGGAGGCGGACTTCCTGCCACTCGTGGAGGTCCCGTGGAGATGTTATTCCTCTGGACGGGTTCTGACAACACAGAAGAGTCCTCGATGCTCTGGAAGCCCATGTAAAGAAGGTTCCCGTTGTTGTTAGCGCTGGACTGGGTGTGCAGGTGAGGGTGCCCCGCGTGAAGGGGACCCGTCTGGAGAGGCGTCAGGTTCTGTGGGTGCAGCGGGTGTAGGGTCGGGTCCGGGGGGTTAGGGATGCTCCCGCTCTGCGAGCCAGAGGAACAGCGGCGCAGGTTGGGAGCGCAGGGCGGCCGCTCCGGGTCATCATTCTCCCCAGGCCGCTTCATCCGCAGGAACCATGCTACCCACTGTAGCAAAACGAGCTGCACCTGCAGTGAAAAAGAGAGGCGTTGACACATGCACAGAAAGGGCAATAGGAAATATGAGAAAAGCACTGAAATCCTCATATCTTGGCCCACTCAGAACTCCAGTTAAAGATGGACAAAAAGCACCTTTCGCTGTGGTTTTGTTCTCTTGTTTCCAAACTGGGGGTTTGTTTTACACTGCCACTGCAAACACCTTTGCACAGGCGATGCTTAGTTAAAGCGCCTGAGGCAGAAAAGAGTTTTTGCTTTTGCTAGATTCCCTGCAGAGAAGAAACTGTAAATATAGCCTTTAACTCAAATTGTGGGCTTACTGAGATGGACTGTGTGATTACCGTTTCAGTGCTGTTATGGGCTTAGATAAAAATAATGGAAATTAGTTCATATATAAAACTTCTGTTTCACTCTTCTCCTTCACTCATCCAAAAAAGCTCTCTTAAAGGACAAACTAGCCCAGCAGCATCCAGATGGGTGTCTGGCATCTAATGAGGGCTAATGTTCAGATTACTGCTCAATTAGTCTTTGCAGACTAAGTTTACAAGTCATGTAACAGCTCCTGTTGCTGCCACTGCTGATGTTGTTTTTGTGCAAAGTCTAATTATGAACTGCGCTCGCTCAATGCCCTAATCTGAACTTCATCAATTAGTTTGTTAATTGGCCATTGGATTGTTTGAACAGGCAATTTATCAACAGAACGCCCTTGCAACGTGTCACTATAGACAACGTCTGCATGCTCATGCAGCCAACCAACTCTTACATTCATCAATTATTGAAAGCCTGTCAGTTTTTTCCGCTTGCAGTTAAAGTAGAAACCATCTAAAAATGTCTGTTGGAAAACATACTCATTAATAAAATGTCTTAATTTCAGATCACTTGTTCGTATTTACAACGTTTCTTTTAATACGCACATTAAAAAAAGAAAACTTTTGTGTAATGATGACACATTCTTTCTCAGTGCTAAACAGGAAAACTAGAAACAGGGAGTGAGTCGAAGTGAATGCGCCCACGTTTATCCAGAGCGCTTTGAAATGCGCTCCTGCTGTAGTCTGCGGCGAGGCATTTGATGAACACACTAAGGCAGACTGACACTGCTGTATGAGTCACAGCCAAGGAAATCGGTGAATAAAAAGAGAAACTGGCAGAGAGGCACACGGTGCGCTAATGAACGGATGAAATGTGGCTGAGCAGAAGACTGTTACTAATACTGGAATAAAGACTGACAAAAGGAATACATCACATCTGAAACAGGAAGCTGGGTCTTAGCTTTAACAAGAAGAAAGCCCGATGCGTGTCTCCTAATGAGTCTGAAATCAGGATAATGGTCTGAGCTCAGCCTCACCCATTTCGGCATGTTTCCTCCGTTTGGATCGTGGTGATGATACTGTAAAACGATCACTGTTGCGATCACCGACATCCCAACGATGATCATTATGCTGGCAAAGTACTGACCTGGGGAGGAGTTTAAATAAGGTTATATTTCATTTTAAACTAATCACAGCAGTTTCTGAATTAATATACAACACGGACAACGTTCTACTTGTGGGAGAAAAAAAATCCACAAGGTTATCTTTATAACTTCAATTACTGACTGAACTCTTCTGCGGTTTATTACTTTCTTTCTGTTTGAAGTGCAGTAAGGTCAGTGAGGTGGTCTTCAAATAAGATTATCAAGAAATATTTAATTTATATTTCCTTAAGCATATGTCTGCATAATAAACCGAGATTTGATGGCAGCGTTACAGCCTGCTCATTTATGCTGCACATGTTGGCAAATATCATCAAACAGATTAAGGTGAGGGTAGTTTGTCTTGAAATAAAAAAAAATAGCTGAAAGCAGCACTTTAATGGTTAT